>RBNI01002550.1:0-18167 GCA_003990745.1 Jimgerdemannia flammicorona | reverse complement strand
TTTTTTTTTTTTTTTTTCGGCCGAAAATGACCGAAATGCTTAAAGACCGAACCCATAATTGCGGCCATCGAAGTTTCCGCAACAATATTATTACTTGCTCACGTAATAGCGATATATAGTTGTCGATAGCAATTCATTTTTGTATTGTTTAAATTGACCGACGAATTCCAACCCCTTTTGGAGCCCTGGATTATAATTACCTGCTGCAATTTCCGTCTGGGTCATATTTGGGTCGGCTGTTACGTTGACTTGCGATTTCAGTTAAGAGGCCTTAGTGGATGTTTACAAGAACTTGGAAAACAGAGGATTGCATCCGCTATATTGCGAATTTTGTATTAAGCTAGCACGATGTGTGTGTCAGCAAAACTAATTAAATAGTAGGATGGTTAAAAGTTTCTGGCCCAAAAATATAACCCCGGTCAACTAAACTGCTTCATGAATGAATCATGGCGCTGAACCACAACTTCTGGAAAAAAAGAAAAAGATGATATTTATAGATTCCGAAAAAGAAGAATGGTTCTCATATGAAATGACAATACAAAACGACACACGTAATTAAACTGAATCTGATTCTTTGAGTTCTCATCATTCACGACCTACAAATCGGTATTTTGCACCAGGCAGAAGGTTCACTGCCGGATACACTTTAGCCGGCAGTTTCTTCCAAGCAATGCCATAATTTATCCCATTGATCGAAAGAGCGCACGTCCGCGCCTTCATATCACGTAACGATATCCCCGGGTTTCAAACACTTTCCGAAATTACGCAAGTCCGACAACATATATGCATTCTTCTCTCCATAGCGGGTGTAGCATGACTCGAAGCAATACACAGGCTTGACAGCGGCAATATTTTCTTCGAATTTGTCGAACTCCTCGCCAACGAGACCGACCTGGATAAGGAGCATACTCTCGTACACGCCAGCTGACTCCACCACTATATCCCATTCGAATTTGTTAACGTCCTCAGATGCCATGAATGGTACCGTTATGCGCGCCGTGCGATCTTTGGGGCGTGGGGGCTTGGGGCAGGGGGGGAGCTCGACTACCATGCCGTCGTTGGAGATGACGACATCAGAGCCGAGATGCGTATGGTCCCATTCGTGTACAGGGTGGCCACGTCGACGGGAGAGGTGTTCCGACGTGCATTGGGCGTCGGCCGGAGCGGCATCTGAATGGAGGGAAGCTTTTTCCGCCGAAACGTCGGAGAGAATGTTGATGGCGTTGGTGAGACACTCCAAGCGGTGCGGGCAGATTAGTGTGAGGTCAATGTAGCGCAGCATGGTGCGGGACGAGTTGTCCGACATCTGGACCTTGTCAACAGTTTCGCTAGGACTTGTAAGATTATTGAGGTGCTGCAGGATTCGATAGCGTTCCTCAGTAGCTGGTGCATTCTCTGCATGCCGCCATACCCACTCGACTACACACAACAATAGGGTATGCTCGGGTGTCTTGAACCCCGTGATTTGGTGGGTCACCTCGAGAAATTCCTCGAGGGCCTTTTCGGAAAGGCCGTCGAGACTCCCGAAAGAGAGCGGGCGGTGGCAGAAGGGCTTGAGTAAAACTTTGTATAGGTCCATGTTCATTTCGTTCGGGGGTTCGAAGACGACGGCCGCGTTGAGCAACGTTGTTGCGCTTACGAGATCTATGACGTGTTTGAGTTGGTCTGCGATCATTGTTCCGAGTTTGGGGAGGAGGAAGAAGCTGGCGGCGCGGTACGCCTCCAGGGCCTGCAAATCGGGTTGAGAGAGGCTGATGGCTTCAGTGTGGATGTAATCGAGGACCACGCGCATGGTGTTTGATCCGAACTCACGCAGAACGATCTTTTCGGAGGTCGACTCGCGCATGCGGCCATAAAGCATTGCCTTTCAAATCAAGATATAACAGAAGATCAGATTAGCCCAAGAGGGTTATTCCAACAAGCAAATGACAAAAGACGTGGAAATGGCGGAAAGTCAACGATCATTACCTTAAAGACTACCGAGCGGGCGGCGACGATAGCGCGGCGAACACCGACCTCAATGCCGTCGGAGCAGACAAGAGTCACATCATGGAAGGTCGGATCAGTCAAGAGGCAGGATACATCGTCCTTCAGGCTGAGACCGCTGTCTGGTTGCTCGATCATGGTTGGTAAAGGTGGAGCAGAACATTTCCTTTGTTTGGGGCACGTGGTTTGTTCCAAATACGTATCCAAAGACCACGGGATTTACCTGATTCAGGGGGGATTAAAATAAACCCTTAAAAACCCTCTACGATGTGTCAGAGGCTAAAAATCGGCCTGGCGGACCCAGACAGGGATATTTATCACAATGGAAAATGGCAAATGGATTCAGCATTTACTGAGCTTCGTCGCCGAATGGTCCGTTTGTGAATCGTTCCAAGTGGCTGTTTCACTCACCAGCACGCTACAGAAGGCCAACACGCTACAGAAGGGGGCGGGAGCAGGTGCGCAAGAGAGACTGACTCCGTCTTTCTATGACAACATAAATTTATAGAAGAAACAGGACTACTGACCGGAGAGTCCTAAGACACTCCGATGTGAATGCGTTTTGTCCTCGACAATGGTCCATTGCGACACAATCGGTTTTCATATTTATATATATATCTCAGAATTAAAGCTCTTTATAGTCTAGCCTTATACAATTAATATATATACTTTGATAATATAACAATTATTATAGTTGATTATAAGCCATCCATTTTTCAGCCACATGCGGTTGGTCACGTACAGTCACATGACGTCAGTCATGTGTATGAGGATGTAATTAATTTCGTAGGGAGGGTTAAAGTCGTCATTTATTTGATTTGTGGTAATTACAATTTGATGTTGTTTATGCTGAATTTCCCGCATGTAATTGACAACCATAATTACCATCCACAAAGCCTCTCCATCATCAAAACTCACCCTTCAAATGGCATTGACGAAACATTTAGCAGAATTATCATCACAGCAGTTATTCTTGATGGCCCAGTACAGTCCTCGCACATGTTGCAGGCGACGTGCTTGCAGGTCCGTATTGGAGCTCACCACGGACGGGCCGCAGCCTCCGCAGGCACCGAGGCCATTGCAAGCACCATAACCGTAGGGAAAGCCGAGGCCGTAGGGATATCCGGACCTCTTCTGCTTTTAAAGGTCGCGCTTCTTGAGGTAGGCACCGAGACCCCGCAACCAAGGCAATAAGCAGCCGACACCGGCACAACCGTGGCCGAGCCACAAACGCCTAGGCCATATTAGGCCATATGGAAGCCCGCACGTACCGAACCCCTTGTAAGCGCCGAAACCCTTGTAAGTGCTGAGACCATAAGGGAGGCTACACGCCTAAACATTTGCAAGGGGACCCGCAGGCACCGATCATACAAGCGTCTTCGTACCGCTTCTCGACGACAACCTCCGCGTCAACGCCGATGTTGCACTTGGCGACGATATTGAGTTTGTTTAGCTTGTCGTCCTGACAGTACTTGTCGTTGCTGGTGCAGTACCCCGTGTCGCAATCCTTGCACACATTTGCACGCGACGTGCTTGCGATCCTCAAACGCTACATTGTGACAACACTGGTCGGCTTTGTTGCAGGCTGTATCGTAAGTTCACTGCGCACGGGGCCGCACACGCGCAGAGATTGTACCCGCCATACGCGCCCAATGGATAGTCGCATGCGCCGAGGCCGTCGCAACCGTACGCCGAGGGGATGGAGTTGGGATGGGAGTGGCGGTGCTGAGGCGGCCGAGAAGGGCTTGGGAGGCGAGGGTGAGGAGGAGGATGGTGGTGGACTGGTTGGGCATTTTCGTATTGGATGTGATGTGTGGAGTTTTGGTTGGGATTAGTTGGAAATATGCGATAGTAATAATATGTTTAAGTTCTACTTGTGGTTTTAGCTGAACTAAGAATTGAGAAGTTGTGTGGATGTACACCTTTATATGTTTCTACTAAACAAGATAACCCATTCGCTGTACTCTCCATGCATAAGTTTTCAATTTATCACTTCGTCAATGGCAATCTTTTACAGATGTGTGAATGCCAAAATTCCTACTATCACCACTTGGCGTATACGAACTTCAATTGAGACCTTGACGTTTGCAAAAAAGATTCCTCAAAAAAAAAAATAAAAAAAAAGACCGAGATATATTTCCCCTTATTGTCTAACTCGTTATGCCCTGATTAATTGAGAATCCATCTTCAAGATGCGCTAACTCAGACCGAGTGATACTAACGGATGCAAAGGCAATACCAAAGCATTTTTAACTCGTCTGCACCTGATGTCGTTCTTCAATCAAGACTTTACTGGGCTTCCGTCCTTGCCGTCAAAAAACACCGCGCTATTCCACAGACTTCAACCCGCGCGAATCTAAGGATGACAAAACGGCGCAAAAGTTAATGAGTCCTTGTGTTCCCCCCATTTCCCTCCTAGAACCAAACACCCCTCCTCCAATCCTGGTCATTAAGTTACGCCCTGTGAAGCACTCGGCGAAGCGCGCAGGAAACCTTTGTCGAGCCCCCGCCCACCGTGCTTGAGTACAAGCTCCCCAAGGCCCGGGCATTTGACAGCGAGGAGTTGGTATATATCCAGGTACCTCAGTTGCGCATGGCGCCAGAGGTCCGAGATGCCAGTCGACAGTATGCTAGCCGCCGTTGAGGAGCTCCGAATAGCGGTACCAGTAGCGGAGATTGAGGGAGTGGATAAGGGGACAAAACTAGGTGAATTGGTCAACGGCAGCAAAGGAAGATTATGGAGACGAGAGAGTCCAAGAGCTAGAGCCGAAAGTCGGAGATACTAAACGACCCCCGGTTGACGGACCACAGTTTCTTTCAAGTCGGTGGTCATCGAGACGCTTTGGGAGTTCCAGAGGCCAAGAGGAGGCTTTTGTGTTCAGGGGTCTCATATAAAAATTTTGGTCTCGAGACCAAGCGGAAAGCCCTCAGAATGCCCGGCATGGCGAATTTGAGGAAGCCTCCAGAATGACTCAACATAGTATATACATGAGGTGGAACAAATGGCCTGAGACATCAATTATATTACACAACCTTGCTGGCACCTTTGTGAAAAGGATCTCAATGCGGCGGATAAATACAGCTGGTCCAGACACACGAAGAGCATCGAAACGGCAGAAACGGCCATGCAAAAGGTTGCTGATCTAGAGGATAAATTTTATTAATTGTATTTTTGATATTCTATAATAATAGCGGTGATTAACTCAATTTCCTCATGAATTTGCTGCTGGGACGGCGTCTATACCTATTAATTACATTTCAGTCTCGATAAGGTCATATAATTATATTACCGATCGCCGTCGGGGGTGTTTGTAAAGGGATGTTTGGTTAAGTCATTGGGGAAGGAACCAGGGAAAAAAAGAAAAAAAAGAACAACATTGGAGCGGGTTTAAGTTTACAAACATTAATAATATAAGGGATTCATGAATGTGATTTGTAATTTTGTATTTAATTATGACGTGATTTGACAATCAATAACCAATGAGAATAATGAGAATGTGACATTTATGGTTACTGTTCAATCCAGATGCACCTCTCGCTTGGCTCGGTAATTATTTCATTTCCGCCATCTTTCTTAGCGCCAATTACAAATACAAGATTCGTTCCTTATAGGGACCATCTCAATATATCTCAGGTGGCTCCAGGAACGCCACTGGCAAACATAAACGGTATAGATCCAAGCCATTGCACTGGAATTCTAGAGTGTCGTTCGACTATCCGTAGGTCTAATCAACACGGAGAACCTCCGCAACAGGACAAGCGCCCGCGCGTATACCCACGTTGTTGTTGTCAGTAAGGAGGACGGAGGTCTTATGCAATGACCTCGTGGCCAAATCACGAACCTTTCTTGGCGATGTGCAACCATATTCAATGTTGACAATGTTGACGTCCCCGCGACCCTGCGGAATGTGTGGAAGAACGTTACGGTAGTATTGACCGGATAGGATATCCGTTTATCCATTGACAGCACAGTAATACCCAGATGGAAGTAGATGCGACTGTTATACAGAGATAGACGACGTTTGTGTAACAACAGGGGCTTAGTCGTTTTTTTAACAAGCACGCATAAAGAATATAAATACACGGATCAGTCGGGTGTCCTCTTTTTCCATTAAAAAAAAACCCCCCCAAAAATCATGAAGACTCAACTCATTGCACTGCTGCTGGTCAGCTGCATCATCTCTGCCATCCTCGACGGTGCATTGGCAGCCCCTGCCAAAAAGAAAATCAAAAAGGGTGGCAGCACCATCATAGGGCATGCCATCTACGTGTACGCCGAGATGGCATCCGACATCCCCGTCTTCACCAAACAGATCAAGGATTTCAATGCGGGTGCCAGCGCTGAGCATCAGTTACGCACCGTGATCGTGTATGCTGGGGAAGTGCCGTTTGATGGAAGTAGTAAGTTGATTCGCTGGTGCTCTAAACTCTCCAAAGGCTGTTAGTTTCTTATGTAATGCTGTAACTCTAACCGACCTAATCCCGTCCCTTTCCAACAGAATTCGAACCCCACGAGCTTTTCAGCTCGACCGTCAAGGGCTTCCACAACGCCAAACTACCCGGGGTGACGATTCACGCGAATCTAGACGCCGACCTCGGCGACGGCGGCGACCCAATCTTGAAGTGGTCCAATTCCAAAATTGACTCCCAAGTCAAAATGTTATGTAAATTCATCTGCGCTGACCCGAACGTCTCCGGAATCCACCTCGACCTCGAACCTTTCGATGTCCCTTACACCACCAAACTCCTCCGCTTCTACACAACCATGTCCTCCCAGCTCCGCGGTTCGGAGACCGGATGCCGGAATGCTGCTCACCCCGACGGCCGCGAGATCACCGGGTACGTCGATAATCCCTCCGCCGCCGTTTTTAAGGCTCTCGGACCAAAGGGAACTCTCATATGGCCGGGGTACGATTGTACGCGTTCCCCGTCAAGCGTTGAAGCATACAGCAAGGCGTTCCGCGATAGTATGACAAACAACCTACTTGACGTGGTCAAGAATATGCCGGCTGGACAGAATGCTAAGTTTATGATCGCCGTTCCCGCAGCCGCGACCGACATAGAGTATCAGCACACTGTAAAGGGTAAGCAGCTCGTGGCAAGTGGCAGGAAGCAGTTCTCTGCGACGGGCCCGAGCTACATTACCACCGCTGTAAATAACGTTCATGAGCTTGTTAAAGGATACGATGGGTACGCGGGCATGGTGCTCTGGAAGCTTTCCAGGTTCTATACCATTGGATCTGGCGGGAAGAAGCTTGCGCCCGCGGGGGCGTTTGATATACCTGGGGAGCGAGATTGGCTTAAGAAGAATTTGTAGAGCATTTTCTACTGAAATAGAATGGAATTTTTGTTGCTTGTGCTATGTATATAAATACTTTCATCATTAACACAGCTGTGCTGTGAAAAACACACGATTTAAAGAAGAATAAATAAAAGACGTCGCCTTACACATCATCGTCATCATGGAGGACCGTATCGCCCCATTTTTCAACTAGATTATAAGAAGCCATCATCGGCTAATGAATTCTTGTTGTGGAATTCAAAAGGGTTTGATACTACCGAACGGCCCTTTGATCTATTTATCATTTTACTTCGACTTTATCATCGTATATTACACTTGTCTGACAACGCTGTACCGGCTCTACAAGCGAGCAACAACACCCAAGCCATTGCAATTACATTTTGTACTGTTATCATTGTTAAATGAAGCATCCCGGAATGTTATTGGTGATGCAAAATTAGAAGAATATTATACTATCACCGCAAAATCTCATAATAGATGATCGACAGCCTGCAGGGCAATGCCAATGGGACGCCGTTCGTTCACTCGCAGGGCGAAAGAAACTGTGAAAGTTTGGAACGTTGTGCTTCTGGAAAGCGAGGTACGTATTTGTGAGTGCGCAAATTCATACTCGCTAGGTATTGGCACGACGTTTGGAATATTCATTCATGCCAGAAAACGGGAACCTCAATCGCGCCATCTCCACCCAATACATGTATAAGAAATTCAACCCCGAGGAAATACTTTCATCGCGTCTCTCGCGTCCAAAGTATCTACAATACTTTGCGGGTCAGTCCCACACTTTGCTGGGCCTCTGTTTATATGAGCAGTTGACCTCAACATTCCAAATACAACGGTATTGGCGTCTCAATCCACAACCTCACGCATGGTTGTTTTCCCGTCTCGCTGGCACACCTGGAAGTCCTAGAGATTTATGCAAGCATCACAGGATCGCCCGGTTATGCAACAGAAGTTTGACGTGCGAGGTGAACGGAATATGTGTGTTGATTGCCGTCGGAAACGTGCACTGGTTGAGTTCCACGATCATCCAGGCCTTCCGGCGACGAGATGCTCTGACTGTGATCGGTATATAAATTTTTTTGCCGTCACTTCGTGCATACAGCTCAACGTGCCGGCTCAATGGAGGCAAATTGCAAGGTGGGCCAGCCATGCAAATTGGCTTGAGCCCCTAGTTACTTTGTCAAAAAGTGTAATAAAACTATACACTGATAGAATTAATATGTTGTGGATAATCAATGGTGACTATTGGCCCTAAGTTCTGTGCTCTTGAGGAAGCACTGAGTTCCAATTGCCTGTTGTAGCAGAGTCTGGGTATTGCTTTTGGGTTCTTGTACTAGGGGTAATGCCATGCTTGTATCCCAAGTTGATCAGGCTTGGAATCATTAACAAGTCAGATCTGAGGGTTCTGTAATAAGAATACTGCTTTATTCTCATATTTATAAAAAGTAGAGCTGAGGTTTCAATGTATTCAATACAGAAAGTATTTATACATATTTGAGGTTATAATTAAATATAGTGTACTGAGTATGTCTATATATAGTTATACTACTTTGGATAACTATGACTGCTAGTTTAAAATTTTACAGAAATTTCTATAGAAATTTCTGTAGAAATTTCTATCAGAATTTCAAGTGACTTTGTAGATATATAATGATTTCATTATATCCTTCTCTTTTTTGCTTGAGTCTATTTGTTAGACTCAGTACTAAACTCTAGGTATTCATCAAACTGAAAAGCAGTATACTGAACTACTTGAAAAATGATTTTACTCTATTGTTCATTACTTCAGATTTATAATATTTTCAGGAGATACTCTATAAAGGTAATCAAGGACTTGAGGTCAGATGCAGAAGAGAACATAGAGTCTTTTGGTGACAATATAGATATAGTTGTCAATGAAAAGATAGACTCATTGTTTGGCAGCACTGAGGATAGCTTATTGATAGATGAGATATTCTATCTCATAGTACTTCTTTAATTCTTATTAGTAGTAGAAAATCTGGAAATATTATATCCTTATAAGATATTATTGGGCTTCATTTGGATCAGAGTCTCTAGAGATTTATATATTGACAGAAGATAGTTCAGTAGAATTTTATTGATGTTCAATAGCTCTAAAGATAGTAGCAGTAATTTTGTTCTTAGTTTATTCTCAGTATTATTACTAGATATTTATATTAGAGAGGTGGGTGATCTATATAGAATTGTTTCAGAATATTTGTACTTCTCTTCATTAAGATTATTTAGGAATATGACTGTCTTTTAGAAATTCTATTAGAAATTTTATTATATCAGATATTTGTATTAAGTTAGTGCTTTTTCTATATTTGACAAAAGATTGTCTTCTTTTTTCCAAATAGTATTATACTTAGGATATATTTTCTATTTTATAAGATAGTACTGAGTGGGCTTGGCAGCTCATCCAAATTGATAATACTTATAATCCAGGATATGGTCTACTTTATATTTTAGTTACTGATCAATAATTACTAAATCTAAAAGTAATATAGTTCTTTGTTTAAAGATATTTGATATATATAACTGAAGTTGAGATATATAAAACACTGGATAGATTAGTTCTAATATTACTAAAAGATCCAATTTGTATATAATAGATCTATATTTTTCAAAAATTTTGAATAGTCTAATATAGCAGAGTTTAAATTTCTTTTTGAGGCTTATATTGCTCAGAGTTAGATACTAAGTACTATATTCCTTCATCTTTCTCTGCTAACATTCATGTCACACAAACTTCAAAACACACTTTTGGATCATTTATTCTAAGGATATAGTAATAAACAAGCAAGCCAACATATATACTAGGTCAAGTGAACCTAGGGCCTTCAACTGGTAATATATCAGAAGAGAGTATAGATTGGAGATGAGATCTTTTGGGGGTCCAAGTGGGCAGGACAGCTCAGGTAGTGGTGAAGGCACTGGTAGAGGAGCAGGAGGGCAGGAGAGAAGGAGTTTTGTAAATATGCTGAAGGCTGGGGGATAGTCTGCTGGGTCACATGGTGGTTAGGCAGGGGGAAAGAGAAAGCAGAGAAAAGTAGAGGCAAGGAGTTTGGCTTCTCAACTGATGGATGGAAAGACTGGTGGTGAAGTTGCTGGGGGTAGAGGGGAGACTGCTGATGGGAGTATGACTATGGATCAGGAAAAAAATCCAGATGTGACAGTTGATAGAGAGGCTGGACTATTGGGCCCAAAGTGGATGGGGGACCTGGCTAATGGTGTGACAGGGCTGGTAGTGGTGTCATTACTCAAGAAGTCAATTTCAGAGTTTGCTGTAACCTTGTGCTTCTGGGGCTTGGCAATGATGACAAGGATAGTTCTGGGGCTTATCTCTAAGCAGATGGCTAGAGCTGCCTCAGTGAGGTTTCTGAAGGGACTGGAGGGGGTTGAGGTGGGATTTGAGGAGGCAGGCCCACTGGAGGAGACATTGAAGATGAGAGTGGCTATAGGGGAGATAGTGATCCCTATGATGTACTGCTTAAGGTGGGACCCTAGGATGGTTCAGCTTTTAGTGAAGGGGGTGCCTACAGTGATAATGGCTGAGACCAGGAGGAGGGTTGAAGAGGTGATAGTGGAGTATGGAGATATAGTTAATATTGGATTTTAGGTATAGGAGGAGACCACTATCAGAACTAGAGATGTGGATGTCAGGATCTGGCTTGCTGAGAAAGAGACTATGGGGAAGATGAGTGACTGGCCTTTGGTCATACTATGGAGAGCCTTCATTTGTAAGATATCAAGGGTGAAGGAGAGGGAGGAGGAGGAGGAGGATCTGCTGGAGACATTGAAGGAGTAGAGTGAAGCAGTAGAGAGAAGGGCAAAGACCTGGAAGGCATATATGGAGGCAACATACTTAGAGATTGTTGAAGGGAAGTACATTTGAGTGGACAAGAAAATGTAGGAGAGGTTCTAGGGCCACAAGTTGCAGAGGGAGCTACTGGTGAAACTAGAGAGAGAGGCAACAATGTCTGCTAGAGATAGTGAGGATACTGGGGGAGCCAAGGCAAGTGTCTGGGCTGGCAGAAATGGTGAGGTGGAAGAGGGGGATCAAGAGGAGGCCAGGAAGATGCCCAATAGAGATCTATATAAGGATAGTATATTTAAAGTCTAGGAGGAAGTCTGGGAGGATTCTCTTACCCCTTTTGTCAGGAGAGGACCTATAGTGAAAAGACAAGGGGCAGTGGATGTGCCAATGTATGGGATCTAGTAAGTATAATTTGAAGTTCTTGAGATAGAGAAGGGGGGTCAGGTGGTGGCTGTAGGTGAGGAGGAATTGGTGGATGTCTCTGAGGAGGGATGAGATGAGACTACAAGTATGGGAACTAATACAACAATACTGGATGGGGGTCAACTAGTGATGCCTGGGGGGAAGGAGGTGGGGAACTTACTCTGGATATATCAGATGATGAATAACTTTGCAGCTGAGGAGTTGGGGGAGGTAGACTTAAGGGTGATAAGTGATGAGCATTGGGCAAGGGTCCTGCATGGAGATGGAGTAGTAGAGGCATTGAAGGCAGAAGTACTTGTAGTTTTCCTGGAGGAGGAGGGGTATGAGATCAATGAGGAGAGGAAGACTGAGTTGGCTGTAGTGGCAGGTGAGCAGGCAGCCTACTATTGGACAGAGCATCATGGCCTGCAGCTCTGACAGGATATCTGTCAGAAGTATCATGAGGATTTTGAAGAGAAGGAGGAGGGGGAACTGAATGAGCTTCTGGGGAGATTGAAGATAAGGAGAATTGAGGAGGAGGAATAGGATGCAGAACATATCTTGAACTTGGCATAGGAGTAGATGGAGATGGAGCAGTAAAGAGAGTGGGAGGTCTTTTCATCTAAACATTATTCCCAATAAATAGTATAACTAATATTTTCTCTCTTAATGTGAATAGGCTACAGGGTTTGAGATGGTGTAAGAATATTTTCACTTAGCTTAAGAGATTAGAGACTGATCTCTTCCTACTACAGGATGTATTATGAGGATGATGTAGATCAAGTAAAGTAGACTAGAGAATAGGGAGGAGCTGTAGTATAGATTGGTAAAGTAGTGAAATTGGTATGGAGTGACAAGAGAGATCTAGAGGATATCAGAAACTAGAGAGACCACTTAGTATGGGGAGAGTGGTATCAACCTAGATGGGAGCCAGTGAGAGTTGGCTATTGCTACTGCCCAGCAGCCAGAGGTGAGAGGATTGCATAGATTAAGGAGCTATTAGAGGAGAGCACTTTCTTGGAGGATGGGATAGATGTTCTGGGTGGGGACTTTAATATAGTGTGAAACCCTCAGTTAGATAGAACTGATGGAGGAAGGAGTACTGGTGAAAGAAGTGGTGGCCTGAATATATAGGAGGAGGTAGAGAACCTTAGCTCCTTAGAAGATATAGACAGAATAAAGTAGAGAGAAAAGAGGATCTACACACACTGGATAAATGGCTTAGATATAAGAATTGACTAGATTCTGTCAGCTAAATGTTGGGGCTTAGATATCTGAAGGTCTCTGGAGATGGAGTGGTGCCCATAGTCTGATCATTGGGACCTGTTAGGGCAGGGGCAGTTTGGGGGGAGTGGAGATGAATCTGGACATTAGTGTCTCAACTCCTCTCTGCTGGCTGAGAAAATATTGTGAAACTCATAGGTGGAGGACATCTAGAGGAGGATTGCAAGCTAGAGACAGGAGGGCATGGCAGTAGGTGTTTAGTAATAAGGTTGAAAGAAGCTGTGAGAGTATACTGGGGGGAGCTGGAAGAGATGCTGGGAGGCAGAGAAGGAAAAGGGTGAGGTGTGCTTCAAATCAGTTGGTTAGACTGTAGATGGAATAGGCAGCTATAATAAACTCTGGTGAGATGGATGATTGAAGGTTGGCAAGAGCTAAGATGGAGGTGATGGAGTTATAATAGGTGCTGAGAGAGGAGAAAGAGTTGTATATGAAAGGAATGATAGCTAGGCTGAGGTGGCAGAGGCTTGAGGAGGATGAAAGGCCTATAAGGTACTTATCAAGGCTCCTTCAGGCAAGAAGGGTGAGACATCGATGGGATAGAATTCTTGATGCAGATGGGGAAATGGTTCATAGTATACAACAGATCTTAGGGATGTTGAAGGAGAGGTAGAGAGGACTGTAGAGTGAGAAGGAAGGGAGTGCTGATGCTGAAACAATTGGCAATACCCTGGAGGATTGAGAGCCACTGCAGGTAGAGAGCTTAGGGGATTTGATCCTGCCAGTCCAGGAGGAGGAGATTCAGAGAGTCCTTATAGTGACTAAGCTTGAAACAGCACTAGGAGAGGATGGATTACCTTGGGACTTTTGAAAGAAGATGGTAAGAGTCCCTGGGGTATTAGGAGAAATGGTAGCTCTATGTGACCTTATTCTCCTAAATGGTGAGTGGGTTGGAGGGCAGGACTTAGGACTGGTGGCCCTCCTGTATAAGGACAAGAGAGAGAGGGAGGACTGGAAGAACTAGCAACTGATCATACTCCTGGATATGGACAGAAAGTTGATTACTAAGATGATTATGGCAAGGTTGCAGAAGGTCACCCAATAGGTGCTGGGGGAGGAGCAGCAGGGCTTTGTTGGAGGCAGACTTATCAGAGATGGGACAGCCTGGGTCTATGGTATTATTGAAGGGGCACAGGCTTGTGGATTGAATGGAAAGCTGGTCTTTCTGAACCAAGAGAAGGCCTATGATCATGTTCAGAGAGTGTGGCTAGACAAGGTGCTGGACAGAATTAGTGTTCTCTCATGATTTCGAACTTCTATGTTGAATCTATTAGAGAGGAGTCAGGCAGTATTATTGTATAATAGTCACTGAGGTCTGACATTTTCCTTGGGGAGGAGAGTTCCTCAGGGGGATCCACTGTCTCCTATATTATATACTCTTTCATTAGAGCCTCTGATGGATAGAATTCACAGAAAGGTGGCAGGGCTCTCTATTTATGGTGTGGTGTGTCTTTGCAGATGATATGGTGGTTGGACTGGAATTGGTGACAGATGTTGAGGCACTTAAAGAGATAGTGGAATAGTACAAGGCACACTCTGGAGCAAAACTCAACTGGCATAAGTATGAGACAATGGTGTTGGAGAATGGTCTAGTGGGAGGGGATGTCATAGGAACAATTGTCTCTGCAGGAGAGTGGTGTGGTACCTGGCCATCTTCCTCTCAGTATATAGATCTGTCCTCTCACAGGTGTGATGGGAGAGGAGGGTGGCCATCTGGGGTGAGGCTCTTAGAAGTTGAGGAGGTCATCACATCTTACTAGTAGACTGGATATCGATTCTGAATATCTACTGGTTCCCTAAGCTATAGTATATTACTTATTACTTGAACTTCCCAGCTTGAGTGGTGAAGAGGCTAATGAAGCTAGCTAGGGCTTAGATTTGGGCTGGGAGGCAGTCCTAGATCAATTGGGATACCCTATCATTACTGGTAGTGAGAGGAGAACTAGAACTAGTAGATCTTCCTAAGAGACTCTACAGCCTGAGAGCTTGGTAGCTGAAGTAGACTGCTGAACTGTGGGGAGTGGGATGGGTGCCACTGATGCAGAAGGTGTGGGAGATGAGGTTCTCCCCAAGAGGGTCCTCAGGGGACTTACTATCATTAGTAGATCTGGGTGGGAGCTATTGATTAAGATATAAAGACTTCTAGTGGAGGGTAGTGGATGGAGCTCACCATATTGGTTTGTACTAGTATAGCAATAAAGGGGAGATGCTGTGGGATCCAGAGATATAGTGATGGGACAGACTGCTATTGGGGAGTACTCCACTGGTTGAGTTTGACATTGGTGATAGAGTGGATATCTGGCCTGGTGGTTGGCAAGCTATAGGAATTGGTAAGGAGTAGAACTGGCATCACCTTTCACCGGTAACATTCAGGTGACACAAGATTTGGACAACACTTTCTGCGAAGTTTCTGGTGAAAAGCGACTATCAACATGGCAAGCAACGAGCATTCGGGTGAGCGTGGAGGCCAGGGAGGCAGTCGGGCCTTCGCCTGGCAGCAGGTCGGGGGTAAGAGAGGGGATGGTTTGGGGATGCCAGGGCCCTCTGTGGTTGGCAGCGGCGCTGGAGGAGGAGGACGAGGTGGGCTGCGACAGAGAGGTGGAGGGAGGATGACCTTTGCTGACAAGGTCAGAATGGGGAAGATGGCAGTGGGGCTCGATAGTTGGTTGGGACTGGGGATGGCGACGCCGGTTTCGGAGGGAAGGCAAGGGGGACCCCCCATGGGAGCTTCAGGCGGTATGGGGGGAGGGGGAGTAGGGGGAGGAGATGTGACTGCTGATGGGGCTGTGACGGCGAATCTGGAAAAAATCCAGATGTGACGGTGGTCGGCGGATCAGGACAGAAGGAGGGCACCAGGCCCGGGGACCTGGCGGATGGGGTGACGGGCATGGTGTCAGCACCATTACTCAAAAAGTTGCAGTCGGAATTCGCAGTCACGTTGTGCTTCCGCGGCTTAGCTGTGACTGCGAGGATGATTCTGGGGCTGGTGGCGCAGGAGGTGAAAGGGGCGGCGACAGTCAAGTTCCTGAAAGGGAAAGAAGGGATTGAAATTGGGTTCGAGGAAGAGGTGTCGATGTTGGAGGTGGTGGAGAAAGGGGTTGCAGTAGGTGAAGTGGTAGTTCCTATGGCAAGGTGTATGCGCTGGGACCCACGAGTGGTGCAGTTGATGGTGCTGGATCTTCCTACGGTGTCGCGGGAGAGGGCCAGAGAGCTGATTGTGGAGGTGGTCAAGGAGTATGGCGATATCATTGACATCGGGTTCAAAGTCTGGGAGGGTACGGATCTTAGGACGGGAGATGTCGACATTAGGGTGCGTCTGTTTGGACGGGAGAACACCGGGAAGACAAGGGACTGGCCGGTGACTCTCAAGTGGGGACCGGTCGAGTGTAGGGTTTCCCGGGTGAAGGGGATGCTAGAGGAAGAGGAGGATCTACTGGAGGCTCTTGAGGATCTGGCGGGAGCTGTTGAGAGGAGGTATTTGGCTTGGATGGAGTATGAAGCCAAGATGGTGGTGGAAATTGTGGATGGGAAGAAAATCAGGATGGACCAGGGAACCTGGGAGAAGATGCAGGGGAGGCGAATTCAGAAGGAGCTGTTGGCAAAACTGGGAGGTGGCATGGCAGAAAGTGGAGAGAGTGGAGGTGGAGAAGGATTGAGGGAGAGTGACTGGGCCGGGGAGTCCAGAGAAGTTCAAGAGGTGACCCAAGGAGGCCTCGGTGAGGGAAGGCAGAGTGGCAGGGTGGAAGATGCCGAAATGAGTGTAGAAGTATAACTATGGTATGAGGTCCCGGGAGGGGCCAGCGGTGAGGAGGAACTTCTCGATGTTCTGGAGGAGGAGTGGGATGAGTCGGGGAGGGGGAACACAGGGGTGGCTCCTGTGGTGGGGTTGGAAGGGAATGCCCGGAATGCAGAGGCAGAGGTGGATGAGGAGAAGTGGCTGTGGAAGACTCTGGAGGGGGTGGCAGCGGAGGAGCTGGGCAGTGAAGATTTCCGGGTTATGAGTGATAGGCACTGGGAGGAAATTCTGCATGGTGAGGAGGTGCCAAAGAAGATCTGGAATGAAATCCTGGCGGTGCTCTTGGAGTCTGTGGAGTATCAAGTCGACGATCGGAGGGAGGAGGAACTTCGAGTGATTGCGAATGATAGGGCGGCTTACTTGTGGAGCTCGAAGAAAGGGCTGGAGAAGTGGGGAGTCATGTGCAAGGAGTATCAAACTGAACTCGAGGTAGTGGATGGGGTGGAGTGTCAGGAAATCTTGGCGGCACTGGATGCCCAGGAAGAGATGGAAGATGAGTTGGAGGCGGCACGGCGCCTGGATCTGGAAGGGGACAGGAGGAGCATGGAATTCTAGATCGTGATCTCTCTACCAAACTTTATCCAATATGAACAGTACAACTAGAATTTTCTCTTTGAACGTCAATGGGTTAAGGGGGGCAACACGGCATCGAAATATCTTTGGCTGGTTGAAGGGTCTGGAGGCAGATGTCTTCTTACTACAGGATGTGCGATATGAGGTGGATGTGGACCTACTGGAATGGACTCGGGAATGGGGTGGGGTAGCTGTTTGGACTGGGCAGGTGGGAATCTTGGTTAGAAAAGGGATGGGGGACATTGGGGACATTGGGCACTGGGGGAGTCGGCTGGTGTGGGGTGTATGGAGGAGACCGGGTTGGAACCCCCTGACTGTTGGGTCTTGTTACTGCCCAGCTGAGAGAGGGGAACACGTAGATTGGATCAGGGGCTTGCGGGAGGCAGGGGTCTTGGGGGAAGTGGGGGTGGACTGCCTGGGGGGGGACTTTAATATGGTGCATGATGCTGTGGTGGATAGGACTGATAGGGGAAGAGAGATGCGTGGGAAAAGTGGAGGGATGGAAGATTGGATGGAGGTGGAAAGGCTGAGCTCGTTGGTAGACTCGGGGCGACAAGTCTGGGTCGATTGCTGAATTTATACTCACTGGGTAGCAGGACTGGGTTCCAGGATTGACTGGGTGTTGACGGCAGAGTGCTGGGGTGGAGATATCTGGGCAACACTGGAGGTGGTATGGTGCCCGTGGTCTGACCACTGGGGGCTAATTGGGAAGGGGAGATTTGGGGGAAGTAGGGATGGGCCTGGACATTGGCGGCTCAACACTTCTTTATTGGAGGATGGTTCGCTATGGGCTGATTGGGAGAGGGAGGCAGCAGCAAAGATAATTAGATGGAGGGAGCAGGGATTGGTTATTGGGGACCACTGGCGGAGGTTGAAGTCGAGCGCTCAGAGGTTCTGGAGGGAGGCAGGGAAAGGAAGAAGTGCACAAAGGTGGAAGCGTGTGCAATGGGCTTCACATAGATTGGTGGTCCTTCTGGAGAAATGGGCAGTGTGGAAGGAGGGGGATG
>RBNI01002549.1:0-18168 GCA_003990745.1 Jimgerdemannia flammicorona | reverse complement strand
AAAAAAAAAAAAAAAAAAAAAAAAGACAAAAAATAAAAAAAAAAAACCCCCCCAAAAAAAAAAAAAAACAAGAACAAAAAAAACAAACATGGACATAGCTAACGTTGCCGACAGTGTCTTGCTAAAAACGGAACCGCTCGATACTGATATCAAACCCTCAGATATACTCAACCAGCTACAACTCCCCTCAACCCCTTGCGCCACTCAGTCCGCGACCACTCCTCAGTCAGTCTCGCTGAGTGCCGCCACCTTATTGCAGTCTACTCAGGCCATGAACGGATCCGCTGATCCCATGTTGACGATCCCGTTCTCCGCCTCCGCGATCGCCGCGTTAACCGCAACGGACAACAGCAACGGAAACGCGTTACCCCACCTCAGCTTCACTGACGTGAATGTGACACTTACGTTGCAGGAGCTACTAGATCCGACGTCGAACGCGGAGGACGTGCTTGCGGTCCTCACCCCAGAGCAGCTGACGGTTATCGAGAAGACCTTGAATAAGGTCAAGAGAAAAAAGCTGAACTCGTTGAAAAAAACCCGGGAGGGAGCTGTGATCAAGGCGAAAATGCACCACCAACCTCAACATATCGTTCCGAAACCTCCCACGCCAACAAGGACTCCGCCTAGCGCCGTCTGCTTGTCAGCAAGGACTATGAAAAAACCAACACCGAGCCCCCCGTTGCAAGCGTCCTTTCCGCCGACGCCTCCCGCGACCAACCTGCCAGAGTTACACGGTCCTCTTCATGTTCACCCACTGAACAACGGCTTTTCGAAAACTTCCGTAGCCCTTGTGACTCCACCCGCCGACTGCGGCATTTCACCCATGCTCCGCCTACCAGCGACCAGCTCCAACTTCGGGAGTAGCAGGGCCCCCGCTGTGATGATATCGGCGTCTTCCACCGCCGACTCGCTGCTTCCGCTGCCAATCAAACAAGAGCCAATGATATCGCCAGCGTCGCTTGAACTAACAACCTCGGTGCGAGCCGTGGCCACCTCGACGCCGGCTTCCGCGCAAGATCAGCAAACACACTCGATCGCCGCCGCCGCCGCGCTGTCGTGCCACGAGCCGGTTACCGAAGTCAAGGACGGCGTCGAGTGGGTCAGCTTCATATACTCGCACAACCGCACGTTGAAGCAGTATTCAGTCCGTACCGATATTGACTCTGTGCAGCTTCAGGATATAGACGAGAAGTTCAAGAACGACAATTGCGTGAGTGTTTATGCTCACTTTATTGACTTCCCGTCGGAGATTGGTGTTTGGAGATGTGGGTTATCTGGTGCATAGTATCGACGGCGCGTGGTCCGTTTTTTTTTTTTCTTTTTTTTTTTTTTTTTTTTCTTTTTTTTTTTCTTTGCTTTATAGCATTGTTGTGGTTATCTCTGGTAGATGAAGTGCACCCCTTGAGTCACTTGCTTCAATACGTGTTGAACTTTCTTAATTTTTATTTTTAATCCTTCCCCACTCCCTCCCTTTTTGCCAATCTTCGTGTGAATTTCGCCTACGCACCCACGCACATATACCCACCGATCTCCTTGTTTCCGTATCCATTCTTTCGATCCTTCGTTGTCCCCACCCTCTGCATATTATCTGGTACAGGTGTACCCTCGCGCCAACCTTTCACGCGAGACTTACCAAGGCAACCGCTGGGCTTACGAAACCGAATGTAACCTCCTCGGCTGGAAACTGGCTTGGCTGAACCAGAACGAAATCTCTGGCAAACGCGGCCTGATCCAGCGCGCGGTCGACTCGTACCGTAACCGCTACCCCAACATGCGATCGCGACGCGTCGCAAGGCAGGAGAAACTGATGAACGGAACTCTCCGAAAGAGGAAGAATCGCGAGAACGGGTCAACCTCCGGAGGATCGAGTGGCGGTGATGACGACCACGTGAACCCGGCCGAATCCGGTAAGGGATCTGGCACGGGTCGTTGTATCAAGGCGCAAAAGACCCATCACCACCACAACCGTAGCCAACCGCACGCCACCGATAAACACCCTAAAACATTTGTTATTGACGATTTCGGTAAGAACACGCGGTGTCGGATACGAATCAACGTGGACGACGTCAACCTGTCAGAGATCGATCTCGTCTTCAAGAAGAATAACAGTGTGTATCCGAGGGCTGCGTTTGTTGAGCCCGAAACGTACACGGGTTGCCAGTCGAGATGGGAGGAAGAGTGCGAATGTAATGACCTTGGATGGAAATTGGTAGGTCATTGTGTTGTTTATCGTATTTTTATTTTTATTTTTATTTTTTCCCCTCCATGTTCGACATTGATGTCGTTGTGTTTTTGTTATAATGGTGGCGTATAAAATATATCGGACGTTCGTTTTCAGATTTGTAAGACTAGCGACTTTTAGTTTTCTATCATTATATAGTTCTCTCTTCATACTCACTGTGTCCCCTTCTTGATTGCAATATACATCAACGTGCATATGTACTCATTAGTCCATTGGAATGTCAATTTACCTATTTTCTATCTTGTTTACAGGCATGGCTTAACCCTCGACATCTCGCCAACAAGAAGGCGTTACTACAACGTGCGCTTGACATATACCGCAGCAAATTCCTTCCTAATTTGCGCCCTCGCAGGACTTCGAAACATTCATTCCCACCACAAACATTGTTACCTAACCCACCGCAACTCCCTCCATCCGTCATCATCCCGCATCACGAATTTATATCTCCGCACATGTCACCATCTTCGTCGTTCCGCTCGTGTTCGAGCAGTACCACAGACTCCCTAGACTTTGGCGAGGCACTGAGCCCACCCGATCTAGGCAGCCCCGTCGACGCTGACACGCTCCTGGCAGACACAGGCAGCCCCGATTTCGAGGAACTTCTCATGATGCAGGACGACGAAGACGATGAAGAAACAAGTAGCTTAAGTAGCAACGGGGGATCGGCGTCGCCGGCAAGTATCGGAGTCGGTAGTCCCATGGAGGAGTTTCATCGGACATTGGCGATGGGAGCGAATTCGCTCATGAGTAACGGTGATTTCACGATGGGTATGGATGCGGTGGACATGGACGAGCAAGCTTCGCGTGAGCACCACAGGATTCATCGCGATAGCGGGTACAGCGAGATCGAGGATCCCGTTGTTGTCAAGATGGAAAATGGTGAAGGCATGTGTGATGAGTTGGGGATTGGGATGGAAGATGACGAGTTTTCAACAGAGCAGCTGCTGAACCACTTACTGAAGTAGTTTGAAGGCTTCGGTCTTGTCTGGGTTCTAGGCTCTGATTTTGGTTTCTTCCACCAAAAACAAAATTTTCTGTACCATTTCTTTTTTTCTTTTTTGATTCCATAAACGTGGGGGAACTTAGGGGGATCTTTCTTGTGGGATTTTTCGGACTGGTTTCCAATTTCCCTTTGATATTGCCTGTGGTTCATTCTTCCCCTTTCTAGCCGCGTAGCATTTCCTCTGCGATGGTTTTTTTTTTTTTTTTTTTTTTTTTTTTTTTTTGATCAGATTGGTTTTGTCCGGTTGTCCCAACCAGCATCGGTGCAAGTGTTGCCGAGGCATAAAACCATTCCCATTCCTTATACACATGGTTGTCGATTTTACGCCTTCAGCCATTCCACCGATCCTTTTCGCTTCTTCACACTATCCGCCTTTTTCGTCCCCCCCCTTCGGGCCTTCGTTTTTCTGGTTCTTTGCCCAGCGACTCCACTTTGTTATGACGACCGTGCAGCCGGATTTTTTATCTTCCTGTGTACATATGAGCGAGATGTATTGAACATATAAAATTTTTGCATGTTTTCTACCTAAGTTCAGTGGTACTGTTTTATGCAACACAGGATCGCGTTTGATTGAGGTATCTTAATGATCTAGGCCATCCTGATGAGGCGTTCGCGGTTCGCAGAACTTTATTCAACGTGCTTCGGGCTGAGGTTCCGCACGCCGACAGGCATTAGGGGAAAAGACGGTCACAGCCACGACCACTGTTCCAACGCCCCTAATGCCTGTTATCTGTGAGACAAGGATTTCGGCGATTATGCGAGATAAAAAGAACCCCAGTGGTTTTTCCGGTTTGTTTTGTTTTGACGATTAGTCTGATGCCATGTACTCACTTGGTGTACTTCTGTGATAGAAGCATTTCATCATTAGCATCAAAGTACACGCATTGCGAGATTCAGTTGTCAAAGGGCTTGGTTATATACATTGTGTCCTCTTGAAGTAATAGGCATTGTTAAATTGATTGTCGGAATTGGTCGCGGGCACTGCGAACAGCAGATGCTCAAAGGTCCAAGACGAGAAATGATGTTCAAAATAGCAGTGTTTGGAGGTGGCAGGAAGGATGTAGGCGTATGAATATGGTTTGGGAGGTGCTGTGATCAAGGATGAAGCCTAGGAGAAGTTGTAGGATGAAAAGAGGTTTGAGGTCAGATAAGTATTGTATGCGATTGCTAACCCTAACATTGTTGAACCGCGTCCGGCTCATCTACCGATCGAACCGCCACCTTGACGTTAGGGATAATATGAATTCTTGTAATTCAGACATTATTGATGACGTCAATGCTACCTAAATGAGGGAAAGCAAAAAGCATTGTAATGCTGGTTTATAGATATCCTGTTTTAATTAGTATTCATTTTTTACGATCGTGCAAAAAAAAAAAAAAAAAAAAAAAAAAAAAAAAATGCAGTAGTGGTATATAGTACATAGAGAATGTATCCTGAGAATATCATTGCAAGTTAACCGTGAAACGATGAGACTATCAAAGAGACACGATCACTAAAACCACCATCCGACGTATCTATAAACCTACAACACCATATTCCAGCCAATGCAGCAAATTGATTATAACCCATATCTACAACGTACTAAAGCCTGCCAAAATTATACCAAGATGAGATCCCGACCTCCCCCCCCCCCCCCCCCCCCAAAAAAAAAAAAAAACTTAACTGGCACAGTAGCTTCTATTAAATCCTCGATGGCTAATATCAGGCCTAATCAACAACTAAGCTAAATAACGCAAAATACCAGTGCGGCGCACTTAATCTCCAACTAGGCCTGAATATCTACACTTTCAGTCCTTCTGAGGAACATTCCTTTCGAAACAGAAACCCAATTCCATGGAGTGTACCAAATGAGAATATTTTAAATCAGGACAAAGCATGTTCACCGACCATAGACCCTTCTTGTACATCTCCCCATTCGGTTTCCTTGGGACAGCGCACTCCGCTTAGCCATTAAGAGACATCCTGTACTTTTCCGCATCAAAAAATACCTATACCTGGCGATGCGTTCGGCATCGAGCCGAATCGTTCGGGTAGTCATTATGCGAAGCGGGCCGCGAAACTCTATCAGGGGAGTGATGACCCTCGGATACGCTGACAAAGAGGATGACCGATGCGTCCGATGGAAAAGAGCCTTACAGAGTTCAGGGATCGAGTTGAGTGGTAACGGGTCACCGCTCTGGCAGAGGTGTACGGGAAACAGGATGGACATCGAAAATACGTCCTGAGGCCCTGGGACTCGATGTAGAGATGCGGGTAGAGTGGACATCTTGGCAAGTGGATTAATTTATGTGGGTGAATAATGACAATAAACATGCATTTAGCACACAGAGTGCCGAGGCGGGATTTTACCGTTTGTTAGGCCAGACATCTGGGTTCTCTGGGGGCAAAACGTAGAAGATGTGTAATGGGCCGTTTGTAGATGGGTGGCTTAGCGCCACCAATTTGCTCACGTGGCTCATGTGATCGGCACAACCCCGAGAAACCCACCGCTGACCTTTTGCTTCCCGCAGACCATACTGTTCATGCATGACCAAACTTTTGCATCATCTGCCCAAACGATTGTTATTCTCTAGTTATGTCTGCCACCCCACTTGACCGTCTACAAATTTTCCAACTATGAATCTCAAATTGTGCAGATTTCAGCTAAGCATGGTAGCTTCGTTAAAAGGGATGTCAAAAAAGCCTTCGTCAAACACGGTGGATATTACATGCAAAAGCACAAACATAACTGATATTGGAAGATCATCGCAACAGAGAAAAACTTATGAGAGAAAATGTTCATCGGCGCAAAAATAATGATTTGCGATACCCCCCCCCCCCACTATTGAAAGAGGCGAGTTTGTTCAAGGGCGGAAGATGACCACGCCAGTGATGCAGGTGATTTGACGGTCATCACCTTCAACGCCAGTGCGGGCTTTGGCAAGGACGGTGTACTTCCCCTGGAAAATAGTGTGGTGCAAAGCAATCAACACAGGAATTAGGATCAGGTTGGCTTAAAAACGCAATAAAAATGTCTCCTTGAAAATTAAAGAGCAAACGACTTAAACTCGCTGTGTGTGGCATATCCTCTTACCGGAGGGATATCCTTGGGCAGGTCAACGGTGTGGACGAGAGTGAATTCGCCTTCCTCAATGGGACAAGTCTTATTGACTTGCTTTGCTTGCTCGCAGAGGTCGAACGATTTCTGCAGCAGCTTGATGGCGCTGTACTTGACGATGACGTCAACCATGGAGCCCTGCACGACTCTCTCTTTGAGGAAGCCCGCAGCGTCGATGGTTAGCGGCTTGCCCTTGAGCGGCGGGTCGGGGTCGATGTTGATGTGTTTAACGCTGTTGTAGTGGGGGGGAGGGGAATATGTGAGGAGGAGGCTTTTGAGGCAACCATGGTGGGGTGCAAAGCATATTGTTTTCACGGTATAGGCTTACATCAGAATATCTTTTTCGTCTCCGCAAGTATTAATGGTAGCCGAGTCGCTGGAGCCTGGGTCTAAGCCGAATAGGCCACCTGGAAAGCTGGCTGCTCTGACGAGGACGGCCAGAGACAGCACGGCGAGGAGGGACAGTAGTAGTGTTCTGTTCATAGGTGGAGGATGGGGAAGGGAAGAGAGTTTGGGGGGGGGAGGGGCACAGTGAAGTCAGAAATGGGCGATGGTGGATCCTCCTCAATGACGAAATACGGTGGGACCAGATGACCAGCTGCCGGTGCTACGCGGAACGAGTTAGCCCTGTGCCGCATGCGAGACCCCGGAACAGGAACTCTGCCACCAACCGACCCATTCCACTCATTTACACTACATTATGCACTTGACCCACATCTTCGTGCCAAAGAACCGCAGGGTTGATTTCGAGCTCCACATTAGGGTCCACGACCTCACAAGTATCCCCCTTGTCACGGGCTTCTACTCCATCAAGTGGAGGCTAAAACACGCCTCGGTCACTTACGGCGCCACAAACAGGTAATGCAAGGCATCGCCAGAACAACGAATGTCTCTCCCAGCCAAGACTGATTGGGATACGATTCTCGTTTTTAGGGCGCCCATCAAAAACCATGCCGTGCAATGGGACGTGAATTTTGATAGCATCGTCCATCTCGTCATAGGCAAGGACGGTCTGCTGCAACCGTGTGAGCTACGCGTCGATGTTATTCAAGTGAGCAAGATAGTCTGGGCGAAAGAAAGAGATTGTGGGATTTCGAGCGGGAGGAGGCCGAAAAGAGGAGACTTGATTGACCACCAAGCGACAACATTCGTGGACTCGGCATTGCGTTGTACATTTTGATTACACTAACGCAACCCCCCCTCCCCGTTATATTATACGTGACGTCAGGAACTCAACGGCGGTAGGGAGACGGAGAACATTGGTAATCTTGTCTTGAATCTCTCCGAATATGTCGGTACAGGGATTACCACAAGAAGATACCTGCTACAAGATAGCAAGATCAATTCCAAAATGAAGGTGCGTCATTTCCTATGGAGAGCTCTGTGTTTTTGATTCTCTTGATCCTTGGGCGGCTGCCTACTTGATGTTACTGATCTATGTATTTTTGGATGCATTCCTTCCAGTTGTCGATTGCGATGAAACAAATGGTTGAGGATGTGATTTTCATAGTGTGAGTGTGATTTTTCTTTGATTTATCATTTCACGTTGTCACAACGGTCCTGAATAGCATGATCTCGGAGGAGATTTCATTTGTGATGGACGATGTGCCTGAGCCCACATTCAAACACTCATCACAATGTTTTTTTCTTTCACGCTCTTGGTAGTCCACCCATGAAGAAGCAGTTGATCGACGCTGATATCCCCTCCATGGTCACCGAGCGAAAAGAATATTCCCCGTCGATATCACAGGATGACACTAGTCAAGGTTTGTTGCTCTGATCTAACGTTTGGACGTCGGGGGGACATTTTGTAGTTCCCATACGTATCAATATAGAATGTGTACACTTCGTATTAACTGAACACGTATTAACCGAACACCGTCAGTCCAACAAGCGACATACCCCAAATATCAGCCTACCGCGCAAACTGGAACTGGAAACAACAGTATGCTACGGTCACATTCCACGCAATCAATGGTAGCTACATCGACATGTCATTGTTGTCGCTGAAGTGCACGTTGTGACAATCTTGGAACAATCCAAGGCATCCTTACTTATACCTTTATCCATCCTTTGCCGTGACCCCCTCAACGAGCAGGCGTCCCATTATCAGCCGTCGACCCAGTCTGCTCTATTACCCAAGAACTTTGGCGACCAGTCGCCGACTGACATCATCGAGCAGATCTTCCTGGGGAAGCAGATCGACGAGCTGGACCACATTGATCGAGAGCAACTCATGCTGTAGATTATTAGACAATTTTTTATTATTTGAAGTAGACATGTCGAAATATTTGCGTTGTGGGTTTTCTTAGTCGTTTTCATCTCTGGGAATTAGCCTTGTCTCTGGCAAATACCCACAATCTCAACACCTGATCAAATGGTTTTGGCAAGAGAAGCGAGTCGGAAAATAATGTGGTTATTTATGAGTCTTTGTAAAGTTTATCCACGTGGCACTGTAGCCAGTGAGCTGTCAATTGCCAACGAGCCAAGCCACCATCAATGTGACTCCTGAAATCACGTGACTGCCTCACATATATAAAGTAACCCGGGACCGTCGTCTCCACTTCTTCACCACGCAGCATCTCCGCAAGAATGGGAGACGCTTACTTGGCCACACTTAAGGTATGTATCATTTTTTCGTCTTAATGCTTTTCCGCCCTTGTTGTTCTGTACCACCCCCCACCCCCCACCTTCACTGCCTACATGAATCTCATTCCTCATTGCTTCGTTCCTCCTTTTCAAACACCTGTAGCTTGCAGAAGCGCGGGGACAGAAGCGGCCGAGAACGGAAGTACGTATGTTTGAGACTTATTGCTTCGCCACCGTTGCATTGTTCTTACTGTCACCGATCTTACTGTCACCGATCTTACTGTCACCGACTCACTCCTCATCCAACCAATGCTCCCACCCACACTCCTTGTCCTAAACCCCTCACCCACCACCCCTCACCACTGTCTTGCCCCACGCATATACTGACACCCTCACACTAAAGTCCGTTCGGCTCTGCCAAAATATTTTTGATGTCCCGCGCATAGATCTTCTCGGCGTTTTGTCGTCTCTCAGGGAGGTGTTCTTCTCGGAGGAGCACGGGATAAACGGCGTCGATATCGAGGAGGATTCGGTCGGGACGCATAAACGAGAGAAACTGGGAGATGGTGATGTGGTAATTGGGCAGGCTGGTACGTAAGGATCGTAATTATTTGAAGTACTGGTTCGATCATGGCTTATGTACAAACCCACGAAATTGTGTGATATCAATTCTTCTTCTTTTGTCCCATACAATAGACACACCAACACAACCCATCGCACAACCCGTCATAACACGCGCTCCAACACCACCGCCACTACAGCGTACCACAAACGCGGAAACAGCTCCACGCACACCGCCGCAGACGCTCGCACCGGCCTTCAAATCCAAGTCGCCTAGATCGCCATACAAACCTCCGCCACCAGACCTACCGCCAAAGAAGCTACCGAACCTAGCCGCTGGACCGCCACCCAGCGTTTCCGCCTCTACGTCTTTGTCTCAGATCAAGAGAGTGCCGCCGGCCACAAAATCTTCGAACTCCGTCCCTGTTAGAGTTGCCGCGACGGTGACAAAACCAGTAGCAAATGATTCAGCTGTGCCGGTCGTGACCAATGGTGGTATGGCGGCCGTGGCGAGGCCGGTGCCGGTCGCAGCGAATGGTGCGACGGTCGGGGTGGCGGCGAGGCCTGCCAGTGGTGCTGCGGGAGTTAGACCGACAGTTGCCGTAGCGGCAAAGAAGTCAGTTGCGGCAGCCACGACGACGAAAGCTACTTCTTCACAACCGGCAACGACCAGACCGGCGGCGGCGATGAATGGTGGGACAGCGCCTCGAGTGCAAGTTGGCCCCGCAACTCAGCCACAAGCTCCGCAGACACCAACGGGTCCGTTGGAACCGATCGCATCGTTGAGGATGGCGCTTTTGAAAGAGGTGAAGAAGGTGCCGCCACGTAAGTTCATGTTTTTATTTTATTTTACTTTTTATTTTGGGTTGCTACTACCATTATTTTAAGACCACTATTCCTTCATCCGAAACTAACATCTATATTGGTTCTTACCTACTTTCCGCTCATTATGCTTTCAGACTACGATTCAGTAGCTCTCTTTACCCGCCTCGATGCCGTCGAGCGCGAGACACGGTACACGAGCGCGCAGAAGGTGGACCTGGCGACCAAGTTACTTGTCCAAGCCAATATCATGAAGCGTAAAGAACTGATTGCGAAGCTGACAGAGATGAAGGAGAAGAATATGTGAAAGTTCTATGGGTGTGCGCATGGCGACGAGGAGAATAATAGAAAGGGTGATGAGGCGGACTTGCGAGTAGACAGGAGGATAGATTATGTGATATGATGTATTTGTACGTTTTCTGTTCGAGAAAGAAGATGATGTAAATCTATATCTCAGTGAGGTACCATGGTCCATGCTCGATTTTATTTTCGGTTTATTTTTCTTGAAGATCTATCTCATGGACTTATGACATGTGCTCGATCTTTATTCGCTTTAATATGTGGCGACTGTATTATGGTTATTGCCGCTTTCGGAATCTGATTTTTTTTTTTTTTGGGGGGGTTAGCTAGCGTGTCTTGCTGATTATATCCTAGGACGACGGACACGCTCGCGTAGTTTTCTTCTCTCTTTTCTTTTCTTTTTTTTCTTTTTTTTTCTTTTTTTCTCGTGAATCGTGTAGATGTACATAAATGTTGCGTGTAAATCATACTTTCCCGGCTATTCCCACGACATACACTCGACTGGGCGAGGACCCTGGTAGATTTGGATTTTCCCAATCAATCCAAAGATCTTCAGATTACCCGAGTCCAGAAATTCCATTCTGTAAGTGGTGAAAGTTGACCGCCTTGAATAACGGTGGCTGTATTGCCACTGCTGAAACTGTTGTCCAACTAGCACCTCCATCGAGCAAGATCCAAAGAATATGCAGGCACTGTCTCCCTTCCATCCAACAAATTTTCTACCCATTATTTGAGAAATTGTGCATTTTTGTGAAGAAATGCACTCTCTACTGTTTTCTACTCGTCTACTTTTAGTATTTCAGTTTTGCACGTTGAACACGTCCCGCTTGGCCAGGTTTGGTATATTGGCCATGGTCGTCACAAGCAATCTCTAATAAGGTAAGACAGCTGTAATACTGTCGATAATAAAAGATAAGTTCACGGATAAATATAATTAAGTGATATATTTTATGATAAATATCTAAATGAATCGGTTTACTATTTCTTTTGATATTTATAATGAAATAATATATTTATAAGAATATTTTATAATATAAATAAAAAGTATTTATAAATAAAATAATATTTTATTTTGAGATAAATTTATTAGCATATATTTACTATTATAACTTATATTAAAGATTATATTATAAATATGAAGCTTATAAAATAAACTTGATGATTTTATTAATAAAATAATATTATAAAATATATAAAATAGAATCGTAGAATCATCATGTAGGATACACGTGATGGCAGACATGTGATGAGGGAGTTCGAATAAAGACCTGCAGCTTCCGCACCTGGCCTCTACCCATTCGTCCCTTTTCCTCAAACCAGAGGAACCATCCTCACACACACACAAAATGTCCGATCGCAAGATAAAGCTGACCTCGTCTGAGGGCACCGAGTTCATTGTGGACCGCGACGTGGCCGACAAGTCCATCATCGTGCGCAACATGCTCGAGGACTGCGACGACTACGACGCTGCCATTCCCCTCCCGAACGTCACCGCCCCCATACTGACAAAAGTCATTGAGTATTGTACGCACCACCGCGCCGAGGTGTGGAAGTCGTCCACGGACGATGATGCGGCGGGCGGGGGAAGGAAGGCTGATGACATTAGTGACTGGGACGCAGAGTTTTGTAAAGTTGATCAGGGGACTCTGTTCGAGCTTATTTTGGTGAGGTTTTGTGAATTTGGGAGAGTAGGGTGGGCGAAAGAGTTTTCTAGGGGCGATTTTGTGTGCACGAAAGCATAGCTTAGGAAGCCACCCCTCCAAATTCACAATTTCCTCCACCGAACAACAATACAGGCTGCCAACTACCTCGACATAAAGCCCCTCCTAGATCTAACCTGCAAGACGGTGGCCAACATGATCCGCGACAAGACGCCTGAAGAGATTCGGCAGACGTTTAACATAGTCAACGATTTTACTCCCGAGGAGGAGGAGCAGGTGCGCAAGGAGAATGAGTGGGTCGAGGAGAAGTAGATGATGGGGTGAGCAAGGAGATGATGCGATGAGATGATGCGATTGTGTATTCGGCGAGACGGAAAGACAATTGTGTATGGCATTCATGAACTTTGTGAGTAGGTTGTGAGATGGGCCCCCCCGGAGTATGTCTTGCCGGGGCGAGGCCGATACTCGTATATCTTTTGCTTCTTTTTTCCAATCTCTGTATTTAGTATGATAGATCCCTAGTAATTCGTAGCCCAACACAATGATACGTTAATATGGCGGGATTGGTTCTTTTTCCATTTTTGATGGAAACGCGTACGACGACAAGAGTGGGATAAAATAAAATAGAAGGAGTGCATCCCCTCCCCAAGCGATATCGTGATCAAAGCGACACGAAGAACGCAGGGTTAACATTAACGGTAGGTTGGCCGATCGTGCCTTCTACAATTAGTGGTTCCGGTGTTCCGTCTCTGTCGTTTTTGTCAAATAAACGGTGGAGGTGGCCGGCTCTCGTCCGCAATTATCTACAGCATCTAGACAGCGCAGGCCACTGTTAACAAAGAAGTCGAGGAATCCACGTACCCTAGAGTAAGGTGTAGGTGTCATTAAGGGTAATCGACAGAGGGTTATTTCAACCAGTTTAAACGCCCCCTTTGGTGTTGTTCGAACCGAAGTATCTCATCGAATCATTGAGGCATTACAGGTATTGTAAAGTATGCACTTTGCACTGATCAGAAAAGCCTGTGATGAGCACTATTTGCAAAAAAAAAAAAAAAAAAAAAAAAAAGACGCTCGCACCCTAGAACACTTGGAGAGAATGAACTAAATTTGCCTGCAAAACACGTTTTATCATTCAAAAACGACATCACGCTTGTGCCAATCTCACCAAGTTGTGATTCTAATGTTTCATACACCTATTTTCTTAATTTTTTTATATCGATATTTCATAGGCAAAAAAATAAAGTTTCCTTTTGAAGCTATTAATTTTTTTTTTTATCTAAATCATATATATAATTATATTTAGATAGTTTAAAATATAGTACATATTTTATAAGATACTAATCTGATAGCAACTTGAATATCTTTGCTTATAAATACAGACGTAGGGAAATCAAAAGTATTTTTATTCTGTATACCGTTAGTAGGCCTAGTGATGAACACATGTCGATATCGCATCCATCTAATCCCCAACTTCACTTTCTCCATCTCACGACTCCTGACCCATCTCTCCTACAGGGATGTAAAAGACGGAGTACACGGCCAATCGGTTCCTACTTGGCCAATCGCGCACGGACAGGTCAGAATTGTCGTACTCTGGAATGTCAGAGGTATGTCCAGCAGAGGACACATGTTGAGTTGCAATGACAACCAGTTGCCACCGGGGATCGGCGCAGCGACAGTTCACCTTTCCGAGCATCTTCCAATTGGCCACAAATAATGGAATGATAAAGAGAGATGATGGTGAGAGTGATACAATCGGTATTCATCGATGAGATTTACGCTTGTCGCCGATCGGTTCGGTGAATGTTGGCCGATTGCGTTATTGCAGGATGGATGGATCAGCCATGGTCTCGGTGGACTTTGTTGGGAACCTTTGACACTGCGAGTTTTGATGGCAAGGCTTTCCCTTTCGGATTTTCAACGTTGAATGCGCATTTACAGTTACGATGGAACGTGGTGCAAATATGATGAGTGAACCGAATTCTCGATGTTCGTTTAGTGTTGTCAATCTTGACAATTACCATAAAGTATGCCTTGATCTATACCATCATCCTCATCACTCCATTTATTCTATAGTCCATGTGTTTATATATAATAGTTACAAAGGGAAAAAACAGTAAGGATAGACCTTGTATATATTAAACCATCACGGCTTCCTCTCCCTCACATCTATTCCTGCTTCAATTTGCTGGGGGGCGCGATGTACGTCCTGCTGACCCACTTCAGTCCCTCGTCGATAAAGATGACGGGCAGGGAAATCCAGAGGACGGCCTGCCATTCTGCTAGGTTGAGGGGCACAATGACGAACAAGGAAGTGAAGAAGGGGACGTAGAGGATCATGAAGTGGAGCACCATCGAGAGGCAGATGGCCGCGACGAGGTACATGTTTTGCCAGAGCGGAAGCGTCAGTAGAGACTCGTTCTCGCTCAAACTGGTATGAGGAGAGAAAATTTTGCGAAAATCGTTAACGAATGAAAACTCATCGAGACACACTGTATAAAGTATGGTGAAAGTTAGACCCACCTGTTGATGGCGTTCAACATCTCAATCGTGACGAGGATGGACAAACTCATGGTCGTCGCTTTCATCGAGTACTCGTTGGCGAACATTTGGCAACCAAGGTCAGGGAAGAGCTCGGCACACTTGTGGAAGTGAGTCTAGAATGTATAGACATCAGATGTGGTATTAGCAATTCCACCAATTATTTCATGTAAATCACATTTTCACCAAGCTCGTTCTCCAAACCAAACCACAACCCAAACAAAGCAACCCAACGGCTTTCACACTCACCAGCTGGTAGAAGGTAATTTGCGGGCCGCCGGAGAAGTACAAGAACCACCACGCATAGCCAAACACAGTGGCGCACCCGACGTATGTCCCGATAACCATGTACCTAAAGAACAACCACCCGCCGACAATGGGCTCCTTAGAGTTGCGCGGGGGCCTCCTCATGATATCGTGATCGGGGGGGTTAAATCCGAGGGCGGTGGCAGGCAGGCCGTCCGTGACGAGGTTGACCCAGAGGAGTTGTACGGGGATGAGGGCTTCGGGCATGCCGAGGATGACGGTAAGGAAGATGGAGACAACTTCGCCAATGTTGGAGCTGATCAGATAGCGGATGAACTGCTTGGTGTTGTTGTAGATGGCTCGGCCCTCCTCTACTGCCTTCTCGATCGTCGCAAAGTTGTCGTCGGCCAGGATCATGTCTGCAGCGAGCTTAGCAACATCCGTGCCGGAGCCCATGGCGATACCAATATCAGCCATGCTGAGCGCAGGGGCGTCGTTGACACCGTCGCCGGTCTGGTAAGAATAAAAAAGGCTAGGTGTGTGAGTATTTACAAATTCCGGAATGCAAACACATGCCCGCAACTAAAAAAAACAAACACATACCATAGCCACAACATGCCCTGATTTCCTCAACAGTTCGACTAGCTCAGATTTATGCGTGGGTTCTGTCCTGGAGAACAAGCACGCCGTGTTTACAACCTCCTCCTTCTCATCAGGGCTAAGCTCGTCGAACTCGCGCCCGGTATAACTCTTGCCCGTCAGATCTTCATGCTTGCCAAATACCCCAATCTTGCGACAGATGGCCTCGGCGGTGTTCTTATTGTCTCCTGTAATAACAATGACACGAATCCCAGCGGTACGACATTTCTCAATCGACGCCTTGACTTCAGGTCTGGGCGGGTCCATCATAGCCACGACGCCAACAAATATCATATTACGTTCATAGTTGACGAAGTTCTTCGATTCACGCAGGTCCCATCCATCGACGCGGGCGGGCGCGTCCTCGACGACTGCGAGGCCGAGACATCGCAGGCTGAGGCCGTGACCATACTCGAGAATCTTTTCGTTAAGGCGGTGTCGAATTTCGGTTGTAAGAGGGACGGAGGCGCCGTCTGGGCTGGATGAGAGGCGGACGTGGGTGCAGCGATCGAGGATGGATTCCGGGGCGCCCTTGACGAGCAGGGAACCGCGCGAGGCCGTCGCGGACTTGGTGATGAGGACGGACATGGACTTGCGGTCGCGCGAGAATTCGAGAGTAGCGATGCGCGTGACCCGGGACTCGTAGTGCACATTGCAGGCCGTTGCGCGTTGCTTCTTGGTCAGGGAAGCGAGCTTTGCGTTCACGACTGCGTCATCGGAGCCGAGCTTCTCGACGAGAACCTTGAGGGCGGCCTCGGTCGGTTCGCCAACGTTTGTGTATGTGTCGTTAGCCTAGTTGGATGAGGTATGGATTTAATGCGTGTTTCAATAGAAGCTGATAATACAGTTGACCATTAACACTACACGACCAAGCAATCGCTATCCTACAAACCTCGTCATAAGAAATTCTGGAATCGTTGCAAACGGAACAGATCAGTGCCAGCTCGTTGATCACGGCGTTGTTCGTCGGCAGGCCCTCCACAACCTTACCGTCCGGGGTAGTGATCTGGCCAATTGGGGCGTAGGTAGAGCCGTCGACATGGTACTCACGCAGTCCGGCGGAGGCGGTGTCCACAGTAAGAACCTAAGTCATTTTTGGAAAGCCGGGAAGGCGGGGTATGATTCAAAAAAAAAAAAAAAAAAACGTGGCAATGCGTGAGATTGATTACCAATCATGCATAAGAGCGCCCTTTGAAATTCTAGCCAACGCCACCCAAACACGTTACACGACACTCACCCTCGAAATGCTCATCTGATTGGTAGTCAGCGTGCCCGTCTTATCCGAGCAAATGACGCTCGTGCAACCAAGGGTCTCCACGCTGGGCAGGCTCCTGACGATGGCGCCGCGAGCGGCCATCCTTTTGGTACCGAGGGCGAGGCAGGCGGTGATGACGGCGGCGAGGCCCTCAGGGATGGCTGCGACGGCGAGAGCGACGGCGATTTTGAAATAGTAGACGGCGCCCTTGAGCCAGCCGTGGTGGGAGGGGTCGTTGAAGTGGCGGATATTGACAAGCCAGACGAGCGCACAGATGACCGAGATGACTTTGGCGAGCAGATCGCCGAACTCGTCCAACTTCTGCTTCAGCGGCGTTTTCTCGTCCTCTTGCGAGCTGATGCTCTGGTGGATCTCACCAATTGCAGTCGAGGAACCGGTGAGGACAACGATAGCACGGGCCTTGCCGAGAACGCAGGTGGTGCCCTGGTTGGAGGAGGAGGAGGTGGTGGTGTGGTGTGGTAAGCATAGAGGAGTTATGAGTGCCAAACGGTTTGAGGGTAATCCACTCTTTGTTTCCAAATTAGTCCAAACCTTATGCTCTGCCCTAAATTAGTCAAATTCCCGGCCCAAGCCCATGTGCAGATGCATACATCCCAATGCCTAGCTCATCTCCAACGGCTCCAATTGAAAGCAACGCTCAAAAACAAAGGTAACCTACCGAGAAGATGACATTAATCTGGTCCTGCTTAACGGCTCTCACGTCTGCGATGGGCTCGATCTCCTTGTTGACGCTGACGGACTCGCCGGTGAGGATAGCCTGGTCGACCTTGAAGACGCTGGAGAAGATCTGGAGAACCCTCGCGTCGGCGGGAATCTTATCCCCGACAGCGATGTCGATGATATCGCCCGGGACGAGCTCCTGGGCGCGGATCTTTGCGAGGTAGCCGGCACGGAGGACCTTAGCCTCGTCGGGAGAGTACTCTTTAAGGGCGTCGATGGCTTTCTCGGCGTTGGACTCTTGAATCACGCCGACGGTGGCATTGGCAATGAGAATGAGGAGGATGACGATGGGTTCGACGAAGGCGGTGTTGGCGTCGGAAGCATCTGCTTCTTCAAGGAAAGCGAGGACGAAGGAAATGACAGCAGCGACGAGGAGAATAATGACGAGCTGGTCTTTGAACTGGGCCAGAATCATTTGCCACAGCGGGGTGGGCTCCTCTTCGGGGAGTTCTGTGGGGGGGAAGGGTGTG
>RBNI01002548.1:0-18169 GCA_003990745.1 Jimgerdemannia flammicorona | reverse complement strand
CTCCCTCCCCCCACCCTTGCCACCAACCATTCAAAATGTCTAGCATTAACCATTCCCAGCGCGCTACCCTCGCCACAGTGGTAGCTGGCTGGCCCTCCTCAAAGACCCATCGCCAATGATCCGCCATCCCTACCCAAATCGCCAGGGCCCAACCCAGAGTCATCCACTCATCCCCAGCCCCATCCACTAACCTCCTCCGAAGGTTCCCCCATCTCCCACCCTCCCCTTCCAACAAAGGCCGTAGCCCCAACCCACTAGTTATACTGTCCAAAAAGTTCCCCATTATCTTGCACTCTCCAAGCCAATGTTCAGGCGTCTGCACCACACCCCCCTCCCAACCCATATTCAAACATTCCTCGCATTCAAACATGCCCCCTGGCACCAAGTGCCCCGACCAATAGTTTAGCATCACATTCTGCCTTAAGAACCTCCACCATATCACCCAGAACTTGGGGGGAAGCCACCACGACACCCGCTTACTCCAAATCCAAACCCCATTCCAGTCCCACTCCTCTCCAATCCCAGCCTGCTGCCAAGCCTCGGGCCAAGCATCTCCCCCGGGACCCATCAAACATTCCATACCATCGCCAAGCTGAAAATCTTCCACCAAAGTACCCCCTACCAGCAGCCGATCCCACCTCCACATCCGCGGTGCCCATTCCTCCTCCCCCTCATTACCTCGCTATCGAAGTCCAATTCGTCTTGCACTGTCCACCACTCCCCACCAAAACCCCTTATAGCGCATCTTTTGACTACTATCCAAAGCCACCAGCGCCAACAGATCACCAGTCATGCCATGAGGGGAGTACCTAACTTCCCACACCCTCTGCATAAGAGGCACCCATTCCTTCCCTCGCAACTCACTAGCTCTCTTCAACCACCAAGCTCTCAGGCAGTGTAGATGCTTGGCTAAGTCCACTAATCCCAACCCTCCCCTGTCAACTGGTAGCGCCAGAGTCTCCCAGCCAATTTGGCTCCTCTGTTCTGCCCAGATCCACGACCTTGCCAATTTCAGAAGCCGCTTTACCACCCAAGCTGGGAAGTCCAAATGATACCCCAAATACTATAGCTTAGGCAACCAGTACACGTTCAGCACCATCACCCTTCCTGCCAAGGATATATGCCGACCACCCCACCCCAACAGAATATTCCCCCATGCCAAGAGCTGCTGTTCCCACCATACTCGAGATAGTAGAGATCCATACACCGAGAAATAAATCCCCAAGTACCGGACCGGTTCTCCAGCAGGAACCACCCTTCCTATCACTTCGCCGCCAGCTATACCCCCTCCTAGAACCATAGTTTCACATTTGTGCCAGTTCAGCCGTGCTCCTGAGCCCCTCTCATACCATTCCACAGTCCTGCGCAGCTCCTCCACATCAACAAAGGAACCCAGACTGACCACCATATCATCTGCAAAGGCTCCGACCTTCCAGTTAATCCCCAAAATGTTCAAACCCCCAATTCTGCACCGGATCCTGTCCAGAAGGGGCTCCAAGGACAGGGCATATAGGATGGGGGACAATGGGTCCCCTTGTGGCACTCCGCATCCTAGCGGGAAGCTCACTCCCCTGTGGCCATTCACCACCAAAGCCGCTTGACTGCCCTCCAAAAGGCTGATTAGCGCTCTCCGAAAATCCAGCGGAATACCAATACGTCTCAGGATACCTTCCAGCCAGACTCTCCGCACCCTGTCATATGCCTTCTCCTGGTCCAGGAACACCAACCGGCCATCAACCCCATCTGCCTGAGCCCCTTCAATCACTCCATGGACCCAAGCAGTTCCATCTCGTATCAACCGACCCCCTACGAACCCTCGCTGCTCTACTCCCAGAACACGCTGAGCAATCCCTTGTAGCCTGTTCACCAAGATCTTCATCACCAACTTGCGGTCCATGTCAAGGAGCATAATCGGCCGCCAACTCTTCCAATCCTCCTTTCTCCCCTTGTCCTTGAAGAGCAGGGAGACCAGTCCTAGGCGCTGACCCCCAATCCAAGCACCAGATCAAATAACCTCATCACACATTGCAGTAATCTCCTCCAAGACCCCTTCCACCGTAACCATTCTCTTCCAAAAATCCCAGGGCAGTCCATCCTCCCCTGGAGCAGTCCCTTTACTTGTCAACGCCAGGACTTTACACACCTCCTCTCCTCTTATGGGATCCCCCAGTATCCCCAGCTCCAGAGCCGGGTCCGGGTGCCAGTTCTCCAACATCCACTCAATGTTCAGAGCATCCTCACCTCCCTCCTCCTCGCTCCACAAACCTCCCCAGCGGTTTTGCAGCAATCCCAAAATCTCAGGCGTACCCGTCACCATCTCCCCATCCTCATCCAAGATACCATCCCACTGCTGCCTGGTCCTTCGTGCCTGGAGTAGCCGGGAGAGGAATTTCATGGGTCACTCCCCTTCTTCCAACCCCTGCCACTGCAGTCTTGCCGCCATTCCATTCAACTGATTCTCCTCCTCCCTACGTAACACCCCCTTCAACTCCTCGACTTCCTTCGTTAACTGCAGAATGCGCCAATCAGCTACTCCATTCCCCTCCTTCCACACTGCCCATTTCTCCAGAAGGACCACCAATCTACATGAAGCCCATTGCACTTGCCTCCACCTTTGTGTGCTCCTTCCTTTCTCTGCATCCCTCCAGAACCTCTGAGCGCTCGACTTCAACCTCTGCCAGCAGTCCCCAATTACCAATCCCTGCTCCCTCCATCTAATTATCTTCACCGCTGCCTCCACCTCCCAGTCAGCCCATAAAGAACCATCCTCCAATAAAGAAGTGTTGAGCCGCCAATGTCCAGGCCCATCCCTACTTCCCCCAAATCTCCCTATCCCAATTAGCCCCCAGTGGTCAGACCATGGGCACCACACCACCTCCAGCGTCGCCCAGATATCCCCACCCCAGCATTCCGCCATCAAAACCCAGTCAATCCTGGATCCCAGTCCTGCCACCCAGTGAGTATAAATTCAGCGATCGACCCAGAATTGTTGCCCTGAATCCACCAATGAACTCAACCTTTCCACCTCCATCCAATCTTCCAACCCTCTACTTTTTCTGCGCATCCCTCTTCCCCTATCAGTCCTATCCACCACAATATCACGCACCATATTAAAGTCCCCTCCCAGGCAGTCCACCCCCGCTTCCCCCAAGACCCCTGCCTCCCGCAAGTCCCTGATCCAATCTATGCATTCCCCTCTCTCAGCTGGGCAGTAACAAGACCCAACAGTCAGAGGATTCCAACCCGGTCTCCTCCATACACCCCATACCAGCTGACTCCCCCAGTGCCCAACGTCCCCAATGTCCCCCATCTCTTTTCTAACCAAGATTCCCACCTGCCCATTCCAAACAGCCACCCCACCCCATTCCCGAGTCCATTCTAGTAAGTCCACATCCACCTCGTATCGCACATCCTGTAGTAAGAAGATATCTGCCTCCAGACCCTTCAACCAGCCAAAGATATTTCGACGCCGTGTTGCCCCCCTTAACCCATTGATGTTCAAAGAGAAGATTCTAGTTGTACTGTTCATATTGAATAATGTTTGGTAGAGAGATCCCGATCTAGAATTCCATGCTCCTCCTGTCCCCTTCCAGATCCAGGTGCCGTGCCGCCTCCAACTCATCCTCCATCCCTTCCTGGGCATCCAGTGCCACTAAGATTTCCTGGCACTCCGCTCCATCTACTACCTCGAGTTCCGTCCGATACTCCTTGCACACGACTCCCCACTTCTCCAACCCTTTCTTCAAGCTCCACAAGTAAGCCGCCCTGTTATTTGCAATCACTCGAAGTTCCTCCTCTCTCTGATCATCGACTTGATACTCCACAGACTCCAAGAGCACTGCCAAAATTTCATTCCGGACCTTCTTTGGCACCTCCTCACCATGCAGAATTTCCTCCCAGTGCCTATCACTCTTAACCCGGAAGTCTTCACCACCCAGCTCCTCTGCTGCCACCCCCTCTAGAGTCTTCCACAACCACTTCTCCTCATCCACCTCTGCCTCCGCATCCCAGGCATTCCCTTCCATCCCCACTACAGGAACCACCAGTGCGTTCCCCCTCCCCAACTCATCCCACTCCTCCTCCAGAACATCGAGAAGTTCCTCCTCACCTCCGGCCCCTCCCGGGACCTCATACCGTATTTGAACTTCTACACTCATTTCGGCATCCTCCACCCTGCCACTCTGCCTTCCCTCACCGAGGCCTCCTTGGGTCACCTCTTGAACTTCTCTGGGCTCCCCGGCCCAGTCACTCTCCCTCAATCCTACTCCACCTCCGCTCTCTCCACTTTCCGCCCTGCCACCTCCCAGTTTCGCCAACAGCTCCTTCTGAATTTGTCTCCCCTGCATCTTCTCCCAGGTTCCTCGATCCATCCTGATTTTCTTCCCTTCCACAATTTCCACCACTGTCTTGGCTTCATACTTCTTCCAAGCCAAACGTCTCCTCTGGACAGCTCCTGCCAGATCCTCAAGAGCCTCCAGTAGATCCTCCTCTTCCTCCGGCGTCCCTTTCACCCAGGAAACCCTGCACTCAACTGGTCCCCACTTGAGAGTCGCCGGCCAGTCCCTTGTCTTCCCGGTGTTCTCCCGTCCAAACAGACACACCCTAATGTCAACATCTCCCGTCCTAAGATCTGTACCCTCCCAGACTTTGAACCTGATGTCAATGATATCACCATACTCCTTGACCACCTCTACAATCAGCTCTCTGGCCCTCTCCCGCGACACCGTAGGAAGATCCAGCACCATCAGCTGCACCACTCGTGGGTCCCAGTGCATCACCTCGCCATAGGAACTACCACCCCACCTACTGCAACCCCTTTCTCCACTGTCTCCAATATAGACACCTCTTCCTCAAACCCAATTTCAATCCCTTCTTTCCCCTTCAGGAACTTGACTGTCGCTGCCCCTTTCACCTCTTGCACCACCAGCCCCAGGATCATCCTCGCAGTCACAGCTAAGCCGCGGAAGCACAACATGACCGCGAATTCTGAATGCGACTTTTTGAGTAACGGGGCTGACACCATGCCCATCACCCCATCCGCCAGGTCCCCGGGCCTGGTGCCCTCCTTCTGTCCTGATCCGCCGACCACCGTCACATCTGGATTTTTCTCCAGATTCACCATCACAGCCCCATCAGCAGTCACATCTCCTCCCCCTACTCCCCCTCCCCCCATGCCGCCTGAAGCCCCCATGGGGGGTCCCCCTTGCCTTCCCTCCGAACCCAGCGTCGCCTTCCCCAGTCCCAACCAACTATCGAGCCCTGCTGCCATCTTCCCCATTCTGACCTTGTCAGCAAAGGTCGTCCTCCCCCCACCTCTCTGTTGCAACCCACCTCTTCCTCCTCCTCCAGCACTGCTGCCAACCACAGAGGGCCCTGGCATCCCTAAACCATCCCTTCTCTTACTCCCGACCTGCTGCCAGTCGAAGGCACGGCTGCCTCCCTGGCCGCCACGCTCACCAGAATGCTCGTTGCTCGCCATATTGATAGTTGCTTTTCACCAAAAACTTCGCAGAAAGTGTTGTCCAAATCTTGTATCACCTGAATGTTACCGGTGAAAGGTCTGATGCTTAAAAAACTCTCTTATAAACTCAGCTATCACCCCTCCTTAAAAACAAAGAGCCAATATCCAGTCAGCCCTACTCATATAACTAAAACCTACCCTATAGTGAGCTATTTATTGTTTTTTTTTTTTTTTTTTTTTTTTTTTTTTTTTTTTTTTTTATGAGCTATTTATTATCTACACTACCCACTAACTTACTTCTCAAATCTTCTCAGCACCCTCTCTCCCCATCTAGTCTCCTCTTGATATCCAGCCATTTATCTATTACTATCCAAAAGTCCCTCAGAATCTTATACTCTCTCAGCCAATATTCTGGTATCTGTACAAATCTCCCAACTTGTCCAACATTATAACACTCCTCACACTCTAGTAGTCTACCATCTATCTGATGCCTAGCATGGAAATTCAACATAATATTCCTCTATAGTATCTGCTACCAAACTACTTAGAACTTAGAAAGAAACTATCTCCATACCTTAGTACTCCATGATCAGACTCCTGCCTAGTCCCACTCTTCACCAATTCCTACTGCTTGCCAACTGCTAGGCCAAAGATTCTGACCCAGTCTCTGCTGATACTCCACTCCATCATTAATATCAAACTTAATAAGTAGAGTACCCCCCAATAGCAGTTTGTTCTATCTCTACATAGCTGGTCTCCACAGCATCTCCCCTTCATTGCTATGCTAGCATAAGCTTATATGGTATGCTCCATCTGCCACTCCCCCACCAGAAGCCTTTATACCATAGCTAACAGCTTTCACTCAGACCCACCAGGGATAACAGATCCCCCAAAGGCCTTCTTAGAGAATCTCATCTTCCACACCTTTTGCATCAGCAGCACCCATCCTCCTCTCTACAATTCAATAGCCCACTTTAACTACCAGGCTCTCAGGCAGTATAGCCTTTTAGAAAAATCCACCAGCCCTAGTATCTCTTGAACAACTGGCATTAAAAGAATATCTCAACTGATCTGAGACTATCTCCTAGTCCAAATCCAATCCCTAGTCAGCTTCATCAGTCTCTTCACCACCTAAGCTAGGAAGTTCAAGTATATAATAAGCAATATACTACAGCTTAGAGAACCAGTAGATATTCAGAATTGATACCTGGTCTGCTAGAGAGATATGGTGACCTCTCCAACTCCTAAGAGCCTCCCTCCAGATGGCCACTCTCCTCTTCCACTACATCCATAGCAAGATAGATCCATATACTGAAAGAAAGATGCTCAGATACTGTACTGCCTCTTCTGTAGGAATAATTATTCCAATGACATTTCCTCTCACCAACCCATTTTCCAGCACTATTGTCTTATACTTATACTAGTTGAATTTCACTTCAGAGTATACCTCATACTATTTCACTGTCTTCTTAAGTGTCTCAACATCTGCCACTGATCCAAGTCTAACCACTATGTCATCCACAAAGACCCCTACCTTCCACACCATACTATAGATAGAGAGTCCTACTACCTTCTATCAAATCCTATCCATCAAAGGTTCTAATAAAAGAGCATATAGAATAGAAGACAGTAGATCTCCCTGAGGAACTCTCTTCCCCAAGAGAAACACCAGATCCTGGTGACCATTACACATCAGTACCACTCTACTGCCCTCTAACAGATTCAATATAGAAGCTTGAAATAGTAGGGAAACACCAATTCTGTCCAGCACCTTACCCAGTCACACTTGCCAAATACAGTCATAGGCTTTCTCTTGGTCTAAAAAGACCAGTCTCCCATCCAATCTACTAGCCTGTGCCCCTTCAATGATACCATGGACTCATGCTATTCCATCTCTAATAAGTCTACCTCCAACAAAACTCCACTGCTCCTCACCCAGTATCTATTGGGCAATCCTCTGTAATCTCACTATGATCACCTTAGTAAGAAGTATAATTGGTCTTCAGTTCTTCCAGTCCTCTCTCCTTTCATTGCCCTTATACAACAGGGCCACCAGCTCTAGGTCCTGCCCTCCAACCCACTCACTATTCAGAATAATGTGGTCACAGAGAGCTGCCATCTCTCCTAATACTCCAGAGACTCTCACCATCTTCTTTCAAAAGTCCCAAGATAATCCATCCTCTCCTAGTGCTGTTCTAAGCTTGGTTGCCACAAGAACTCTCTGAATCTCCTCCTCTTAGACTGGAAGGATTAAATCCCCCAGGCCCTCTACTTGCAGTAGCTCTCAATTCTCCAGAGTGACTCCAATTGCCTCTGCATCAGCACCCCCTTCCTTCTCACTCCACAAACCCCTCCACCACTTCTTAAGCAGCCCCAAGATCTGTTGTATACTATGTATCATTTCCCCCTCTACATCAAGGACTCCATCCTATCAATGCCACACCCTTCTTGTCTGGAGAAGCCTTAACAAGTATCTAGTAGACCTCTCACCCTCCTCAAGCTCCTGCCACCTCAGCCTAGCTGCCATTTCTTTTATATGTATCTCCTCCTCCTCTCTTAGTACTTATTACAACTCCACCACCTCTAGATTAGCTCACACCAACCTCCAATCATCCACCTCTCCAGAGTTTATCAAATCTGCCCATTTTATCTGCAGTTTAATCAATCTATTTGATGTACACCTCACTCTTTTCCTTCTCTGCCTCCCAGCATCTCTACCAGCTCCATCCCAGTAAACTTTTGCAGTCTCTTTCAACTTCATCCATCAGACACTCACTGGTGAGCCCTCATATATCCAGCTAGTAATCTTCACCTAGATGTCCTCTACCTAAGGGTCTCACAATATCTTCTCAGCCAGCAGAGAGGAGTTAAGGCACCAATGTCTAGGTCCATCTCTACTCTCCCTACTCTAACAGTCTCCAGTGATCTGACCATGGATACCACTCTACCTCCAGAGTCCTCCAAACATCTGTGCCCTAGCATTCAGCTGTTAGGATCTAGTCAATTCTCATATCTAGTCTATTTATCTAGTGTGTGTAGATCCTCTTTTCTCCCCACTGCATTCTGCCCATATCTCCTAGGAAGCTAAGATTCTCCACCTCTTCCCATGCATCTAAACTACCACTTCTTCCATCAGTACTTCTTTCTCTATCAGTTCTATCCAACTGAGGATTTCTCACCATATTGAAATCTCTACCCAGAATATCTACCCCATCTTTTAAGAGAGCACTCTCTTCCAAAAGACACTTAATCTATGCAATCTGCTCATCTCTGTCTGTAGAGTAGTAGCAAGAGTCAACTCTCATTGGCTCCTACCCAGGTTGATACCATTTCCTATCTATCAAATGATCTCCCCAGCTCCTGATTCCACCTAGATTCTCTTTACCATTCTGCACCAAAATCACCACTTTGCCAATCCAAGCTACAGCATCTCTTCATTCTCTAGTCCACTCTACTTGATTCACATCATCCTCACAATATACATCCTGTAGCAGAAAGAGATCAGTCTCCAATCTCTTAAGCTAAGTGAAAATGTTCTTATACCATCCAGATTCTCATAACCTATTTATATTTAGAGAAAAAAATATTAGTTATACTATTTATTGGGAATAGTGTTTAGAAGAAAGTTCTCTTTACAACTCAGTTCTTCTCTCCTCCCTTGCTAGATCTATTCTCTGCTCTGCAGTAGACTCTACTCTCACTAGCTTATCTACCTCTAATTTAGTCAGAAGGTCAGCCAGTTCCACATCCTCCTTCTCTTTCATTGAGTCTCTATACTCCTGATATGCACTTTGCTAGAGTTGAAGTTCTCTCCTCTACTCCCACCAGAATGCTATCTGTTCTCTAGTAGTTACCACCAACTCTTTCTCTCTTACCTCATTAACCTCATATCCTTCCTCCTCTATGAAGATTATCAATACCTCAACCTTGAGAGCTTCCACCACACTATCTCTCCAAAGTACTTTTTCTCAATACTCCTCACTGATAACTCTTAAGTCCACCTCTCTCAATTCCTCAGCTGTCAAGTTATATATAATGCAATATATCTACTACAGGTCTCCAACATCTTTCCCCTCAGGTATGTCTGGCCTTCTCTCATCCAGCATAAAGATGTACTGACAAATTCTTCCCACTCTCCATCTGAGATATCTACTAGCTTATATATATATATTTTTTTTTTTTTTTTTTTTTTTTTTTATAGTCACTTAGACTCTGCTATTTATTACCCATCTATTAATAAGTTTACAGGATACTCTCCCACTACCTGATCCCCATAGGGGTGCCACTCCCCCCACCTATATGAACAAAGACCTCTTTCTTACCCATAACTCTAACTCTCCCCCCACTCTGCCTATAGATTTTCTCTACCAAATGATGCCTTCGACCCCCCTGCAACCCTCAACCAAGCCACCAGCCCATCAAGGTGTCTTCTATAAGGCTATGCCACCTTAGCAGCCTGATCTCTAAGCCAAGTGTCCTCTCATCCTCAAAAACAAATAACCAGTAACTGGCCAGCCCCACTCAAATGGCCAAAGCCCAGCCTAATGTCAGCTATTCCTTCCCCACCCCTCTCTCCAATCTATCCCTTAAATCCTCCCATCACCTCCACATATTAGCTCCCCTACACACTACCCCCAAAAGATCTGCCAAAAGGTACTAAGTACCTCACACTCCCCTAGCCAATGTTCAGGCATCTGCACATATCCCCCTTTCTGCCCTACATTATAACACTCTTCACAGTTGAAGCAATCTTCCTCAATAAGGTAACCTAAGTGGAAGTTGAGCATGACATTCCACCTCAGCATATGCCACCAGACCACCTAGTACTTCGGCGGCAGCCACCTTCTCACTTTAGCACTCCAGGCCCAAATACTATGCCAGTCCCACTCCTCACCGATTCCTACTCCTTGCTAACTGCTAGGCCACAGGTCCTGGCCTGGTTCCCGTTGGCATTCAATCCCATCACCAATGTCAAACTCAATTAAGGGAATGCTACCTAGTAATACTTGGTCCCATCTCTACATCGCTGGGTCCCAAGCTACCTTCCCTTCATTTCCCTACCACCTAATTCCAATGTGGCATACCCCCTCTGCCACTCCCCACTAGAAGTCTTTGTATCATAATTGTTTAGTATTCTGAAGGCCCACAAGTGCTAGGAGATCACCAGTCGAACCCCTCAGAGAGGACCTCATCTCCCAGACTTTTTGCAGTAGAGGGACCCAACCACCCCCTCTCAACTCTACTGCTCTCTTCAGCCACCATGCTCTCAAGCAGTACAGCCTCTTAGGAAAGTCCACCAGCCCAAGTCCCCCACTCACCACTGATAAGGACAAGACCTCCCAGCTGATCTGACTCCGCCTTCTAGCCCAGATCCACCTCTTAGTCAGCTTCATCAATCACTTCACCACCCAAGCTAGGAAGTCCAGATGATAAGCCAGATACCACAACTTTGGCAGCCAATAGATATTCAGAATCAAAACTTGTCCTGCCAGAGACAATTGGCAGCCCCCACAACACTGTAGGGCCTCCTCCCAGATGCCAACCCACTGCTCCCACCAAAGTCTGGGCAGAACTGACCCATATACTGACAGATAAATACCCAAGTATCAGACTGCCTCATCAGCAGGAACAATGGTGCCAATAATCTCCCCTCCCACCAGACCATTGCCTAACACCATTGTCTTGCACTTATACCAATTAAGCCTAGCCCTGGAGTTCGCCTCATACTACTCCACTGTCTCCTTGAGTTTCTCCACATCTGTAATTGATCCCAGGCTGACCACTATATCATCTGCAAATGCCCCTACTTTCCACCCAATGCTAAAGATAGAGAACTCTACTATCTTCTGCCTGATTCTGTCCATGAATGGCTCCAGAGAAAGAGCATACAAAATGGGGGACAGTGGGTCCCCCTGGGGTACCCCCCTACTCAGGAGAAATGCTACCCCTCTGTATCTATTACATATGAGTGCAGCCCTACTTCCTTCCAGTAGGCTGACCATGGCTGTCCTGAACTAGTGCAGGACCCCAATTTTATCCAATACTTTTGCCAGCCAGACCTGTCACACTTGGTCATAAGCCTTCTCCTGGTCCAAAAAGACCAGATACCCATTCAGTCCACTGGCTCTTGCCCCTTCAATAACTCCATGAACCCATGCTGTGCCATCTCTGATGAGCCGGCCTCCCACAAAGCCCCTCTGCTCTTCACCTAAGACTTGCTGGACCACCTTTTGCAATCTTGCAACCACCACCTTGGTAACCAACTTTCTGTCCATATCCAGTAGCATAATCAGTCTCCAGTTCTTCCAGTCCTCTCACCTTCCTTTGTTCTTATAAAGCAACATCACCAGCCCCAGATCCTGGTCTCCCACCTATCTCCCTGTCTGTAGAATCCAATTACACAGTGCTGTCATCTCTCCTAGTACTCCTGGAACTCCCACTATCTTTTTCCAGAAGTCCCAGGGCAGACCATCCTCCCCAGGTGCCATACCCAAGGTTGTTGCAGCAAGAACCTGGCAGATCTCCTCCTCTTGTTCCAGCAGTACTAAGTCACTCAGCCCATCTGCTTGTGTAGGGTGCCAATCCTCCAATGCTTGGTCAATGTCCTTAGTATCTGCCCCACCCTCCTCCTCACTCCACAATCCACTCCAATGCTCCTTTAATGATCCAAGAATGTCTTGAACACCTTGTACCAATATACCATCTGCATTAAGCACCCCCTCCCACTTTTGTTGCACCCTTCTTGCCTGAAGGGCTCTTGTGAGAAACTTGAGGGCTGCTCTCCTTCCTCTAACTCCTGCCAAAAAAGCCACACTGCCAGACCCTAGACCCTTGCCTCTTTCTCATTTCACAGTACCTATTGTAGTTCAACCACCTCTAGTCTTACCCTTATCAGTCTCCAGTCCTCCTCCCCCTCCAATGTTACTAGTCTAGTCCAGTTCTCTAGGAGTCTGGACAGTCTACTAGAAGCCCACTACACCTGCCTCCTCTTCTGTTTCCCAGTCTCCTTACCAGCCTCACTCCAGAAGGTCCTGGCCATCTCCTTCATCCTCATCCACCGAATAGCAACTGGGGCACCTTCCTGCCTCCAGCACTCCACTCATAGTTAAATGTCTTCAGTCCACTCATCCCACCGGATCTTATCATCTAGTAAGGAGGAATTGAGATGCCAATGTCCAGGCCTATCCCCACTCCCCCCAAAATGTCCCTGCCCTAATAGCCCCCAATAATCCAACCAAGGATACCATTCCACCTCCAGCGACTTCCAAACATCCAAGCCCCAGCAGTTGGCTGTCAGAATCCAATCAATCCTCGTCCCCAGGCCCTCGGCCCAGTGTGTGTACACCCTCCTATCCCCCCAATATTATCTACCCACATCCACCAGAGTACTCAGTCTTTCCACTTCCTCCCATGCTGCCAGTCCTCCACTCCAACCCTCAGCTCCTCATCCTCCATCAGTTCTATCCCTCAACATATCACGGACTATATTGAAGTCTCCCCCAAACATATCCACCCCAACCTCTATAAGAATTCCACTCTTCTGTAGACCCTTCACCCAATTTACATGCTCACCCTGTACCGCAGGGCAATAACAGGAGCCCACCATGACTGGCTCCCAACCTGTATGTATCCACTCTCCCCAGACCAATCTATCCCCTCAGCTCCACACATCTCTTATCTCCCCTCTGCCTTTTTACACCAGAATCCCAACCTTGCCCTTCTAGACTGCCTCACCTCTCCACTCCTTCGTCCATTCCAGTCTCTCCAAGTCATCCTCACACCTGACATCCTGCAAGAGGAAGAGATCAGCCTCCAATCCCTTCAGCTAAGTAAAAATGTTCTTATGTTGATAAGTGCCCTGTAACCCATTCATGTTCAAAGAAAAAATGTTGGTTGTACTATTCATAGTGAAAAATGGTATGTTATCAAGCTTTCTCTACTGCTCTATATTCATCTCCTTCTGCACCAAGTCCAGATTATATTCTGCGGTCACTGCCTCCTCTTCAGCCCTCTGAGCCTCCAGTCCAGCCAACAGCTTATTCATCTCCCTATCTACCTTCTCCTCGAATTCCTTGCAGTACTCCAGATAGGCTTCCTGCCAGAGCTGCAGTCCATGATGCTTAGTCCAGCAGTATTCAGCCCTTTCTCCCATGACTCCCACCATCTCCACCTCCCACTCCTTATCTACCTCATAGCTCTCTTTCTCCAGATATACTGCAAGAATTTCTGCCTTCAATACCATCACCACCCCCTCCCCCTGCAGGATCCTCACCCAATACTCATCACTTATTACCCTCAAATCCACCTCTCTCAGCTCCTCAGCCACCAGGTTGTTCATCATCCTGCACATCTAAAGTAGATTCCCTACCTCCTTTCCTCCAGGAGTTGCCGGCCTCTCACTATCCAGTATTGTGGTATCAGCCCCAGCACTCGTAGCCTCATTCCACTCCTCTGGGATATCCACCAGTTCCTCCTCACTGACTGCCACTACTTGTCCCTCTTTTGCTGCCTCCGGGACTCCAAATAGCACTTGCTGGGCCCCCTGCATTGGCACATTCTCCACCACCCTGCTTTGGGAAGCTGGGCCCCACCTGATAAGGAGAGTAGGGGTAGGGGAGTCCTCCCATGTCTCATCCCAAACCTCCAGCATACCATCCATATACAGGTCCTTGTCAGTCGCCTCCCTGTTCTTGCCAGTCCCCTTCCCAGCACTCCCACTTCCCTCGCCTGCCCAGACACTCGCTTTGGCCCCCCCCATATCTACCATCCTATTCATATCCTTCTGAGGCCCACTCTTCATCTCTGCCAGCAGTTCCCTCTGTCTCTTATATCTCTGATCTCATTCCCACTGCTCTTTGCTCACTCAAATCTGCTTCCCATCTACTACCTCCAAGTGCATTGCCTCCTCAAAGGCCCTCCAAGCCTTTGCCCACCATTCTACTGCACCACTCAACTCTTCCAGTGCTTCCAATAGGTCTTTTTCCTCCTCCTCACTCTTCTTCACCCTCATCACCTTGCACATGATCGCCCCCCAGACCATACTGGAAGGCCAGTTCCTCGCCTTTCTAGTGGCCTCCTTCTCTGCCAGCCGAATCCTCACATCCATATCTCCAGTTCTGAGCAATATCCCCTTCCAGACCCTGAATCTAATATCTACCACCTCTCTATACTCCACCATGACCTCCTTAACTCTCTTTCTTATCTCCATCGCCATCACTGTGAGCACCCCTTTCACCAGCAGTTGGACCACTCTGGGATCTCATTTCAGGCATCATACCATCAGAACACACACCACACACACTTTCACAACACACTTTCAAGTCGTTTATTAGAGAAAAGATACTAAGAAGATGTCAAGCAGTAAGTAAGCCGATGTGCATACCAGGTCAGGTGGACCTGGGGCTTTTGACTGGCAGTATGTTGAGAGGAGACATGGGCTGGGGATGGGGTCTTTTGGTGGCTCGAGTGGACTGGGCAGCTTGGGTAGTAGAGGCGGCACTGGTGGGGGGGCTGGAGAGTAGTAGGGGTGGAGCTTTACAGACATGCTGAGGACTGGAGGTTGGCTGATAGGAGTCTGCAGGGATCAGACTGGAGGGAAGGGAAAGCAGAAGGCTGAGGATGCTGGGGGAGCTGGGTCTATGCTGGTAGGAGGTGGGGGAAGTGGAGGGACTGCTGGGGGTAGTGGTGGGACTGCTGATGGTGGTGTGATGGCGAATCAAGAAAAAAAAAGAGATGTGACAGCTGATGGCCAAGGGGGGCAGGGGTTCCCAATGAGGAAGGGGGACCTGGTGGATGGTGTAATGGGGCTGGTGGTGGCACCATTACTCAGGAAGTCGATCTCGGAGTTTGCAGTAACCTTGTGCTTCTGGGGCTTAGCAGTGATGGTGAGGATGGTTCTGGGGCTTGTTTCGAAGCAGGTGGCTGGGGCAGCCTCAGTGAAGTTCTTGAAGGGTCTGAAGGGGGTCGAGGTGGGCTTTGAGGAAGCTGGTCCACTGGATGAAGCACTGAAGACTGGAGTCATGGTTGGGGAGGTGGTGGTCCCCATGGTGCAGTACTTGTGATGGGACCCTAGGGTGGTACAGCTTCTGGTAAAGGGGGTGCCCACGGTGACCAAGGAGGAGACTAGGAAGAGGGTGGAGGAGGTGATGATTGAGTATAGCGACATGGTGGACATTGGTTTTCAGGTGTGGGAGGGGACAATGATCAGGATGGGTGACATTGATGTCAGGATTTGGCTGGTGAGAAAGGAGGCCACGGGGAAGGCTAGTGACTGGCCCTTGGTGCTGATGTGGGGGGCCATTGTCTGCAAGGTGTTGAGGGTGAAAGAGAGTGAAGAGGAGGAGGAGGACTTGTTGGAGGTGCTGGAGGAGTTGAGTGGTGCTGTGAAGAGGAGGGTGAAGGCCTGGAGACTGTATGAGGAGTTGACGCATCTGGAGGTTGTGGATGGGAAGCATATCCATATGGATAAGAAGCAGTGGGAGTGGGTCCAGGATCACAAGAGGCAGAGGGAGCTGTTGGAGAGTATAACAGGAGGGGTGAAGATGAAGTTGGTTAGAGCTGAGGAGGCTGGAGGTGCGAAGGCCAGTGTCTAGACTGGTAAAGGAGGAGAGGTGGTGGAGGTGAAGGAGGCAGGGACTGATGGGATGCTGGCCAAGGACCCATTTGCAGATGGTACCTTCAAAGTGTGGGAGCCAGAGTTGGATGCCACCCCCCCCCTACTTATCAGAAGGGGCCCAGTTGGGAAGAGAGGGGTGATGGAGGATACACAGATGCAGGGGGCCCAGCAGGTGCACTTTGGGGTCCCTGATGTGGGGCAAGGGAGTCAGGTGGTCTTGGTTGGCGAGGATGAGCTGGTGGATGTCCCTGAGGAGGAGTGGGATGAGGCTGCCAGTATAGGTGCCGACACTACAATGCTGGATGTAGAGCGGTCAGGGACTCCAGGAGGGAAGGAGGTGGGGAACTTGTTGTGGATGCGCAAAGTGATGGATAATCTTGCAGCAGAAGCTTTGGGAGAAGTGGACCTATGGGCGATGCCTGAGGAGCATTGGGCATAGATTCTGCGTGGTAATGGAATAGTGGAGGTACTAAAGGTGGAGATTCTGGGTGTTTTCCTGGAGAAGGAGGGGTATGAGGTAGATGAGGTGAGGAAGGCAGAGCTGGGGGTGGTTGCTGGTGAGCGGGCAGCCTACTGCTGGGCAGAGCATTATGGTTTGCAGCTCTGGCAGGAGGCCTGTCTGGAGTATCATGAGAAATTTGAGGAGTGTGAAGATGGGGCAATGGTAGAACTTCTGGGAGCATTGGTGGCACAGGAAGCAGGGGAAAGGGAACTTGCTGCTGAACATGACTTGGACATAGTGCAGGAGGAGCAGATTGTGAACTTGTAGAGGATGGGACCATGATATAACATTATTCCTTATGAACAGTACAACCAACATTTTCTCCTTGAATGTGAATGGGTTAAGGGGGTCTGGGTGGCATAAGAACATTTTTACTTAGCTCAGGAGATTGGAGGTTGATCTCTTTTTACTACAGGATGTTCGATGTGAGGATGAGGATGATTGGGTAGAGTGGACTAGAGAATGGGGTGGGGCTACTGCTTGGTTTGGAAAGATAGCGATTTTGGTGAGGAAGGGTAGAGGTGACTTGGGGGGAATCAGGAGCTGGAGTGATCGCTTGGTCTGGGGAGAGTAGCATTGGCCAGGGTGGGAATTGGTAAAGGTGGACTCCTGCTACTGCCCTGTGGGTAGGGGTGAGAGGATTGCATAGATTCGAGGGCTACTGGAGGAGGGTATTCTCTTGGAGGAAGGGGTTGATGTGCTCGGTGGGGACTTTAATATAATTCAGGATCAGCATCTGGACAGGACTGATGGAGGGAGGAGTGCTGGAGGTAGAAGTGGAGGTCTGGATATATGGGAGGAGGTGGAGATGTTGAGCTCCTTGGGGGATGTGGGCAGAACAAGATGGGGTGAGGCCAGGGTCTACACATATTGGGTGAATGACTTGGGCACAAGGATTGACTGGATTCTGACAGCGGAGTGCTGGGGTTCGGATGTTTGGAAGGCATTGGAAGTAGAGTGGTGCCCATGGTCTGATCACTGGGGACTGTTGGGGCAGGGGCAGTTTGGGGGGAGTGGAGATAGACCTGGACATTGGCACCTTAACTCCTCCCTGCTGGCTGAGAAGGAGTTGTGGGAATTGTGGGTGGAGGACATTCAGACCAAGATTTTTAACTAGAGACATGAGGGTTTGCCAGTAGCTATTCGCTGGATGAGATTGAAAGAGGCTGTGAGGGTTTATTAGGAAGGAGCTGGTAGAGAGGCCAGGAGGCAGAGGAGGAGGCACACGAGGTGTGCTTCCAGCAGGCTGAGGAGACTACAAATGGATTGGGTGGATTTGCTCACTATTGTTGGGGTAGAGGATTGGAGGATCAAGAGGGCGAAATTGGAGATAGTGGAACTACAACAGATGTTGAGAGAAGAGGAGAAGACTCATATGCAGGGTATGGCTGTGAGGCTATGATGGTAGGGGCTTGAGAAGGGTGAGCGGCCTTCTAGGTACTTTTTTTTTTTTTTTTTTTTTTTTTTTTTTTTTTTTATTCTCTTGTACTGCCCTTTTTTACCGTTTTCTATTTTACTATAATACATTATCACTCTTCCCTTTTTCCTTTGCTCCGTTGTCCTTTGTTTTTTCTTTTTTTTTTTTTTTTTT
>RBNI01002547.1:0-18183 GCA_003990745.1 Jimgerdemannia flammicorona | reverse complement strand
TTGAGGAGATTAGGGCTAAGGAGGGGGGGGGGGGATTATGTCATAATGTGGGAATCGGGAATTTGTTGGATGTGGTGTGTAGGGATGGAGGATGAGATCGATGAAATTTGACACATACCTTCCATCGCCTTCGCAGAATTCTCCACCTTCGTTTCTCACTGACTATCAATACCAAGAAGGCCCTCGCCAACATTATGGAAATCTTGAGCGTGCCCCTCAAGTGCCAACGTAGCGACTCCTACTCCGACTCTGACTTCGACGACGCAGGCCACCACCACCGCGAGCGCCCTCGTCAACAGCATCAACAACGGCAGAGCCCCAGCATCGCAATCTACCATGACGGGAACGACCTCATTTCGGTTACCCTGTCGCAATAAGGTGATGAAAACGCGGTTCATTAACGCGCTCGATCCGCCTTTGCGCGATTACCCAGGGTTCGCAATTATAAGGGCCAAACTAGCCGTCGCCGCCAGGAGAGCGCTGGCGAAGAAGAGGGATGCGGAATAGTTTTTACATTGGCTTGGGGGAGGGGGCGGTCGTACGGCTTCAATCGGAAGTTTGGGGAGGGTGGGTTTGCGAATTTTTTCTTTAAACGTGAGGGGCGAAATACTCTGGATTTGGATTTGGACGATGATAATACCGTGTCAGTCGGGGAGGAGAGCCTGCTCCGCGCGCTCAAAATTGAGACACCGAGTGAATAAAATATGGGAATTAAATTATTTTCTGTTTGTTATTTTATTTGATTCGTTATGTAATGATGGCAGATTAATGAACGTTTCCCGTCAGTTGGGGCGGAACCCTTTTTCCACCTTGGACACTGCTTTCGATTGATCGTAATACATTGGATCTACAACGTTCCTGTTGCCGTCTTCATCTACATATTGGTGGAACCATTCTCTCGCTCAGCATCCTAATAAATTTTCGACGACGATAAAGCCATTTTTTTTTTCTATCTCACTCTACCACTCTTGCCCTGCCATGATATTGCTACATTTCCATTCCTATACCGTGACCGCCCGGTTCTTTCCTTCCCACGCACACCTGAAAACGGATCCATATCAGTGGCGATCATAGTTATGGTTGTCTTATTATTATGATAAATATATCCAACCTGGACTTGCCCTCCAAATCCCGAACACGCGCGCCCTTTTCACTTCCTCCTTCTACTGCCACCACACCACCAGAGTATGTCAAGCCAACTGTGTGGTAATTTGCCAGGACGGTTTCCATGGACAACGGCAGAATATGACAACGACGCTGGACGAGGTGTGCTTGCCGGCGATTGGCGCAGGTCCAGGTTGTAGTACTAGACGTGATTCTGGAAGAAGAAGGTGTTTTTCGAGATGGCGCAGATGGTCCTTTTATTGAAGGTCAGCGGTCTTATGCGGTTGTTTAGACGGCGGAATTTAGCGAGTTGTGCTCAATATTAAATATCATTTTTCTAATGACAAAAGACGCCCGACCGGCTCCTCCTTCAACTTTGTCAAATTCACACACGCACATATCGTCGTTGATGGTGGCGAAGATGTCCGGCTCTGTCGCAGAATTGGGTTTTTTTTTTACCCAAGGTGAAGCTGAAAATCTTGAACAGTGAGTATATGTGGTAAACACGGAGAACAAATAAAAAGTATTTACTCGTTCTCAAGATGAAGTCAAACTCTATGATGGTGACAAATGCATGTAACAAGATGTGGTTATTTGAACATGGAGCGGTTCGGGAATTTGTAGTGAGGGCTGTGAGTAGCTTCTAAGAGTCGCTCATTCAAAGTCACATCGTCACTGTGCTTATGCGCCGATAAGTGATCATGGGTCGGTAATATAATGGAATCTTATAATGTGTTGAATCCATTCTTTAAGAATATCACCGCCGCATTTGATGGTGTTGGCCGTCGAATTAATAAGAATTTCGGCCGCGCAGGAGTGTATTTAGCAGTTTGGCGATTTCAACGCGGATACTATGAAACTGATGTCGAGACTATGATGTCACCATAGAACGGCGTCACCATCGAACCACAAGCCATACAAGCCATTCGCCACCCATCGTCGTCATCACGCTAATCCATCCAATGGGCAGGCACGCACTTGTTGGAAATTTTCAATCTGATACCAAACTACCGCATTGCATAATTTTTCTCTCGCCCCCACCATAATGACTAGGCCTGGACATCCGATGTGATTTCTCATTATTGGCACAGATTGCTGTTGCTCCAGTCTTATGGCTTCCAGGATACCAGGTTACCAGGGGCGATTCCAGGACACCGGGTTACCAGGTCACCAGGGGCGAAAGAGTGCCGGGGCGGGATAGGGCGGCGGGCACTATAAAGATACAGCTGGTTCTTTAATAATAAAATATATTAAGTAAAAATAATAAAACGATAAAAAAGTGATAAATAAAATTAATAATATAATTGTGTCCTTCTAACGGACCAAATTTTATCCGGTTTTCCAAATGCAAATAACGAAGTGCGAGTAACGGGTTTGATTTTTAATTCGTAATGTGGTGAATGAGCACGTGATGTTGGGTTTATTATAGAAAACAGACCAACGTCAACCGCTGCCATGTCCATCTCTGCCCAGCGACAATCCATCGTCCACACTTCCACGTTACCACCTGACTGCAAATATTCGTTCAATAGCCAGTCATTGCACAGCGGCAGAGCGTCGCTCTTGTCATTCTCTCAGCCGACGTTCGTCCGCCACAATTAATTACCCCCTGGCGACTATCAGTAACTAAAGAGGTCAATTGCCATCCAGCGGCAAATCGTCACTCACATTGGCAAGTCGTGGACAGCAGGAATATTATTGCGGTAAATCATCGCTATTCGCCATTCCCAGCGAGTGCTGATCGTCACCGTCGGTAAAGCTTCGACGACAGAGTTAATTCCCAGGTTGTCAATCTTCATTATTATTATCCCTTATTATTCATCCTCCAGTAGCAAGTCGTCGCTGACCTGCAAATCGCCCTCAAGTGGTAAATCGTTATCCAGCGGCTGGTCGTCGCTCAACAGCAAATCGTCGGCCAGCGGCAAGTTGTCGCCCAACTTCAGGAGACAGAAATTACGTATGTATACATGGACATCGGAAAGGATGGAGGTGACCCAGTCGGTGATTTTTATGGTAGGAAATGTGAGTTAGATCGAGAGGGAAAAGCACACAGGTTGATATTCGGATGGGTGTCATCTCCCCCACCTCCCCCACCACCATTTCGCACGCGATCATGCTTATCATCTGAGAGATATTGATGATACATATCTATCTGTTCCAGAAACCAGAGGTAATATTACTAAAGTAAATACTAAAGTGTATATTGATATTACTAATTAAGAGGGCCTTATAGAAGAAGGGGCCAGATATAAGAATATGGAAGCCACTAATAAAAGAGAGGAGGAGCATAAATTTCAACTAAAATAAAGCTCTAGAATATGAGCTGAAAATAGAAGAGATCAGTAAAGAACTAAGAAATAAGGAGCACAAAGTTGTTTAATATAAGAACTATAAGCATACTATTCTAGTAATCTAAGATTTTGTTTGATAAAGTTAGAGAAGACATGTGAATGAGCAGAGAGAAATATAGTATAATAACAAATAAAAAGAATATTGAGAGTAGGACCAATTAACTGACTAAGTATATCAAACTTATTTTGAGTTAATATGTGTATATTGAGATATCTGACTCTTATTGTAGAACAGATACATTAATACTAACAACTGAGAAGATATCTAAAGAAGAAGCTTCTACTTTAAGATTCATCACCATCTTACCTATGTATTATAGCTATAGCACTACTTGTCTAAAGTGAGACTGACTAATGAGAGAGTGAGAGAAGAGAGAGCAAGACTGAGTTCTATAGCTTATATCTTATGAAAGTTCTATTTCTCACATCACTTTATAGTAGTATTGCCAGTCAACTACTAGACCCAAGTGTGGAAGAACTGGAGTATCTACACCTTCATAGTCTCTATAGTATTCTTATAATAGGAGAGTGCAGAATCTCAGACTAAGAGTATTGAGAACCTGAGCATCTTTATCTTCTTTTGGAAAACTATAATATAATTAAAATATAAAAGAAATTTGATAATCAATACTAAGATATATAATATATTGAGAATCTTTGAAAATATAATATAGATATTATACAAGTCCTTCCAAATCTGCCCAGTCTGCAAATCTATTGATATAAATATACTACAGGTCAGCATTATTTTTAGTTAGTATAAAATAAGAGATTACCTTATAGGTTATATATGAGAGAACAGTTACAGTAGTAACCCTCTTTAGCTTAAAGTTTATTTGGGTCTTATCCTTGATAGAGATCTTCTTAACAGTAGTAGTATATGATTTGGTAGAGCAGAGGTCTAAGCAGGAGATAGGATAGACTGATAGTATTAGATCTTATAGGTATAGCCTGAGACACTGGCTCAGAGATCTTAGTCTTACCCTTTTTAGAGAGTATAACTTTAGTAGCTGAAGATATAACTCTAGGAGTTGCCTTCTTTGGCAGAATATTAAACTAAATACAGTAGCTTTAGTAACTTGCTTGTTTACTTACTTTTAGACCTTAGACTGTATATTTATAGTAAGCTCAGTCAGAGGTAGAGCTAAGGACTTAGAGGTACAGTTGTTTGAGAGATAGTATTGATACTTTTCAAAAGAGTATCAAATAATAGAGTGGTATTAAGTATTGATTATATAGTAAGTTATGTCATTAGCTAAGTATTGAGTTTAGTCAGATTAGCTACTTAAGTTAGCAGATCCAAGATCTACTTTCTCATTATAGTTATCTCTTTAATAAAATTAGAGTTAGCTAAGGGACCTGTATTACTAACAGTTGGAGTTATATCCAAACTTGTATTTGAGTGACCCTGCTTTATATATAAGAGGAAGGAGTATAGAAGAGATATGAGATATAAGTGTTCAGTTCTGAAATAGATGAAATTTTAATCTCTTCATCATTATTTGCATCATACAGTAATATATATCTTTATATGACCTATATATAGCATTAAGCAAACTTTTTTTAGTAAAGCTGAGGAAGGGTGGCTAATGCCACAATACTCAATATAGTGAAGATTTGAACTAAAGTATATAAAGAGACAGATTATGGTTATATAATTACTGATAATAGAAGAGATAGATGATATTACTGAATTGAGTAGAAGTAGGTTTAGTTATTTATTTGAAATTATAAAATATAAGTTATATGATCTTTATTTGTTTAACTAAAAAATAATAGAAAAGAGAATATTTATACTCAAAGAAAGACTTAGCTAATAAAAGTAACTGCTTCTTAATTTAGAATAGCTTAGGCCATAAAGCCAAGTTTAACTAAATAGAGAAATCATCAGATTAGGGGTAGGCTTTAAAGAATATTTTATTTATTATAGAATATATAAAGTACATTAATTTAAAAGAGTGAAGCCACCAAAGATGGAAAAAAATAGTAGTTAAGACTGTTTAGACATTTTTGACTACTTTGTAAAGTAGTCAAACATATCACAGTAATGATATAAGAAGTAAAAAGAAGCCAGCAAAGTAAACAACTAACTAAGAAGAAATAATAAGGCCAGAGAGGTAGTTATCGAAGAGGACAGACTGGATAAACTATTTTGTTACAGTTATAAAGAAAATAAAATATAAGTAAGATAAAGAAAACTAAACTTAAATACACAATTACTAAGTACCAAATAGTGGGACAAGTATCAATAACTGAACACCAAACAGCTGATATAAAATGAATAATTCAATATACTCTCAATAATAAGAAAATTAACTAGGTGAATAAGAAAAGAGAAAGAAAGAAAACAAATATATAATCACTCAATCACTCAAGCATCTTCATGATTTTGATTAGCCAAAATCTGACTATAAAAAGGTTATCAGAATTGTACATAGTATCTATAGTATAATAGGCTATTCATAAAGAGTATGAAGAGGATAGGCATGAAGTTCTTTCTACTACTTATTATTGATATATTAGTCAAGATTATTATGACTAGAATTACCTCAGAAGGTAGAATATGAACTATCAGGAATACCACACCTACAGAGATAGTCTTTGTAAAACTGATCTCTATAGAGACAGGGATAGGGTTGGCCAAAGTAGCCATAGTGCTAGGCAAGCTCAGAATATATAAGCCAGGTAGAGATGGAGAAGACATGGTCAGCTCTACACAAATGTAAGAAGTTATAGAGTATTATATACCAAACCAGATCTTGAGAGAAGAGGCCCATTTCTGAAGCAACTGATCCTGGAGAAATATTTGGAAAAAGGAGTAGAATAGATAAGTCTTGTAGATCTGAAGACAAAGGTCTCAGTATTAATCAAGGAAGTTAAGCCAAGAGGTCCAATGTTAGAACTTATCAATAATAGAATTCAGAAGATATATGACAAAGTGCTCACTAAGGAGGCTGATAGAATTGTTACCAGACTTACCACACTAATCCAAATAGGCTTGGAATATATAGCAGAGGTCTTACATATAATAGAGAAAAGTAAAAAGACCAAGAACTGAGCTGCCAAGTAAGAGATGGCTGGAGAACCTGACTGCCCAAGCAACAGTATCATTAAAGACCTTTTCAATCTAATATCTCAGAATAAGAAACACAGATGAGGAAGAGGCTATATTCTAACTAATATCTGATGAAAGTTTGTATAATGGCCAACTTCACTATTGGTGACTAGAAAAGACCACAGATATAGTAGAATTCAAGAGTTTATTCCATTTTAGCTATATTCTACAATATAAGATTATTAAAGTAAAATCCTTAATTAGTAGGTATAAGGTATATATAGTAAGAGGGTCAAAGGTATAGCTCACCCCCAATTAGTATAGTACAATCAGCAGAGCCAATATAACTACACTTCTTGAGATTGAGCTCTATATCATTTATTGCAAGTCAATCTTTACAGAAGTCAATCATTCATTGCCCCTCAATAGCAGTATGAGAGGTGAGAATAATATCATTAGTAAAGAAAAGTCTGAGAGAGAAGTTATACTCCTTAAACTAAAATTGATAGAGATGTTAAAGAGTCCAAGGACTTCTAGCCATCTTTCTCTAGTACCATTCAGGTTACACAACCTTTGGAAAACACTTACACATTGTTTTTGGAGAAAAGAGATCAGCAATATAGTGACTGACAGACAACCTGAGGTACATACTAAGTAGGATGACCTGAGCACATTTGACTAGCAGTATGTAGAGAGGGGCCCTGGTCTGGGGGGAAGCATGAGGGACCTGCTGGCCACAGAACATGGAAGAGGAGGAAGCAGCAGTAGAGGACAGGGGTCTGGGAGGGTGAGCTTTGCAGAGATGGTGAAGGAGAGATAATAGACATCTGAGCAGAAGGGCTGGCTAAGGAAAGGTAAGGAGATAGAAAAGGTGATAGTATATAGGGGAGTAGTCCTTGATGGTAGGGGCAGTGGAGCTAGGGGTGTAGTGGCTGGGGTGAATGTGACAGCTAATGGTAATGGGACTGCCAATCTGAAAAAAAATTCAGATATAATGCTGATGGCAGGGCTAAGAGGATGGGGCTTATATGGCAGGGGGATTTGGCAGATAGTGTGACAGATCTAGTAGTGACCCTATTACTCAAGAAGTTGATCTCAGAGTTTATGATTACTTTGTGCTTCCAGGGCTTGACAGTGATAGTGAAAATAGTGCTGGGGTTAATTACTAAGCAGGTGGCTGGAGCAGTGTCAGTGAAGTTTCTCAAGAGATTGGAGAGAGTAGAGGTGGGCTTTGAGAGGCTGGGTCTTGAGGAGGTGCTGAAGGCTGGACTGACTATTGGAGAGGTGTGTGTTCCAATGGTATATTGCTTGAGATGGGACTCCAGGGTAGTGTAACTACTGGTGAAAAGAGTGCTCACAGTGATGGCAGCAGAGATGAGGAGAGTCAAGAAGGTTATGGCCAAGTATGGAGAGGTGGTGGATGTTGGATTCAGAGTATAGGAAGGGACCTCATTCAGGACTGGGAATATTGATGTCAGGTTCAGTTGACAGGGAAGGAAGCTACTGGGAAGGCAAGGGACTGGTCTTCAGTGATGGTCTGGGGAGCAATCTTGTGTAAGGTAACAAGGGTAAAGGGGAGTGAAGAGGAGGAAGAGAACTTGTTAGAAGTGTGGGAAGAGCCGAGAGGAGCAGTGGAGTAATGGGCAAAGGCATGAAAGGCTTTTGTTGAGTTGACACATTTGGAGGTAGTGGATGGGAAGCAAATTTGAGTAGACAAGAGACAGTGGGAAAGGGTCCAGGGATGCAAGAGATAGAAGGAACTGCTGGCTAAACTGAAGAGTATACCACAGAAGGATGTGGGTGGAATTGCAAAGGCAAAGAGTGCCAAAGCAAGCTTCTGGGCCAGTGAGGGTAGAGGGATTGAGGGGAAGGAGACAGGAGAGGACAGAGAGGTGACTGGTAATAATTCATATGCAGATGATATGTTCGAGGTCTGGGAGGAGATCTGGGAGAATTCATCTACTCCTATCCCTCTTATCAGGTGAGGTCTGGCTTCAAGAAGTAGAGTGGCAGAGGATGTGTCCTTGAGGGGGGCCCAGAGAGTACAATTTGGAGTTCTGGGGGTGGCAAAAGAGGGACAAGTGGTGGTGGTAGGAGAGGAGGAACTGGTGGATATCTCAGAGATATGGAATAAGTCTGTAAGCACAGGAGCTGACACAACAATGCTGAATAGAGGGAGGCCAGCAACTCCAGGGGGAAAGGAGGTGGGGAACCTACTTTGGATATGCAGGATGATGAATAACTTGGTAGCCGAAGAGTTGGGGGAGATAGACCTTAGAGTAATGAGCAATGAGTATTGGGTATGAATCCTGCAGAGAGATGGCATAGTGGTGGTATTGAAGGCAGAAATCCTTACAGTGTACCTGGAGGAGAAAGGGTATGAGGTGGATAAGGAGAGGGAGGTGGAGCTGGCAAGTATTGCTAGTGGGAGGGCCACCTACTGCTGGACTAAGTGTCATGCATTGTAGCTCTGGCAGGAGACCTGCCTAGAGTATCAGAAAGAGTTTGAGAAGAAGGTGGATGGGGAGATAAATGAGCTGTTGGCTGAATTGGAGGCTAAGAGGGCTGTAGAGGAGGAGGAGTCTGCAGAACACAATCTGGACATAATGTAGAAAGTGATGAATATGGAGCAGTAGAGGATAAACTTGATAACACACAGTATTTCCTTATGAATAGTATAACCAACATTTTTTCTTTGAATGTGAATGGGTTATGAGACTCTACTCAATGTAGGAAAATTTTTACTTGGCTGAAGGGATTGGAGGCTGATCTCTTACTTCTGCAGAATATCAGGTATGAGGATGATCTGGATAGGCTGAAATGGATGAAGGAATAGAGAGGTGAGGCAGTCTGAAAGGGCAAGGTTGGGATTCTGGTCTGGAGAGGCAGAGGGGAGATACACAATATAAGGAGCTGAGGAGATAGATTTGTCTGGGGAAAGTGGATATATACAGATTGGGAGCCAGTTACAGTGGGTTCTTGCTACTGCCCTGCTGTATGGATTGAGTGTGTAGATTGGGTAAAGGGTCTCCAGGAGAGTTGGGCCCTTGCTGAGGCCAGGGTGGATATGCTTGGTGGAGATTTCAATATGGTCCAGAATGTGGTAGTGGATAGAACTGATAGAGGATGGGTACTGAGGGCAGGAGTAGAGGGCTGGTAGAGTGAGAGGAAGTGAAAAGGCTAAGTACTCTAGTAGATGCTAGCAGAGAGTCTTGGAGTGATAGGAGAGTATACATAAATTGGGCAGGGGGTCTGGGAATGAGAATTGACTGGATTTTGATGGTGAACAACTGGAGTTTAGATGTTTGGAAGTTGCTGGAGGTAGAGTGATGTCCATGGTCAGATCATTGGGGGTTGCTAGGACAGGGACATTTTGGGGGGAGTGGGGATGGGCCTGGACATCAGCACCTCAATTCCTCTTTATTGGATGATAGGGTACTATGGGATAAGTGGGCTGAGGATATTCAACAGAGAGTAGAGGGCTGGAGATGGGAAGGTGACCCAGTTGGTGTCTGGTAGATAAGGATGAAAGAGATGGCCAGGGTCTACTGGAGTGAGGATGGCAAGGAGGCTGGAAGACAGAGGAGGCAAAGAGTGAGATGGGCTTCTTCTAGACTGGCTAGACTCTTAGAAGATTGGCAGAACTAATAACATTGGAGAGGGGAGAGGATTGGAGATTAATACAGGCAAAAATAGAAGTTGAAGAACTACAACAAGTGTTGCAGGAAGAGGAGGAGGCAAGGGTGCAGAGCTTGGTGGCATGGTTATGTTGGCATGGTTTAGAGGAAGGAAAAAGATCCTCAAAGTACCTCACGAGGGAAGGAGAGTGAAGCAGAGGTAGGAGGGGATACTGGACTCTGATGGTATATTGGTACATGGTATATAAGATATTCTTGGATTATTAAAGGAGTAATGGAGTGGTTTATGGAGTGAGGAGGAGGGTGGGGCAGATGCTGCTACCATTGACTAGGTATTGGAGAATTGGCACCCCCTGCAGGCCAAAGGGCTGGGTGGCTTAGTATTGCTAGTTCAAGAGGAGATCTACTAGGTTCTTACTATGACTATGCTGAGCACAGTACCTGTGGAAGATGGTCTGCTCTGGGACTTCTGGAGGAAGATAGTGAGAGTCCCAGAAGTACTGAGAGAGATGATAGCATTGTGTAATTTGATACTATAGTTAGAGAGATGGGTGGGGGAGCAGGATCTGTGGCTGGTGATGCTGCTTTATAAGAACAAGAGAAGGAGAGAGGACAAGAAGAACTGGCAGCTGATTATGCTACTGAACATAGACAGAAAGTTTGTAACTAAGGTAGTGGTTGCAAGGCTGCAAAAGTTGGTACAGCAGGTATTAGGAGTTGAACAGAGGGGCTTTGCAGGAGGCCAGCTCATTAGGGATGGCACAGCTTGGGTACATTGAGTTATTGAAGAGGTACAAGCTTGTAGACTGGATGGACAACTGGTCTTCCTGAATCAGGAGAAGACATATAACCAGGTAAGGAGAGTCTGGTTGGTAAAGATATTAGATAGGATTGGAGTATCTCATCATTAGTTCCAGTCAGCAATAGTCAGCCTACTAGAAAGGAGTCAGACTGCACTCATATGTAATAGACATAGAGGGGTGGCATTTCCCCTGAGTAGAGATGTATTCCAGGGGGACCCACTGTCCTCCATTTTGTATGCTCTCTCTCTGGAACCTCTAATGGATAGAATTTGACAGAAGATATTAGAGCTCTCTGTCTTTGGAATTGTGTGGAAAGTTAGTGCCTTTGCAGATGATATGGTGGTTGGTCTGAGATTCATCACTGATATAGAGGAGCTTAAAGAGATGGTAAAGTGGTATGAGGTATACTCTGGGGCTAAACTCAATTGGCATAAGTGTGAAACAATGGTTTTAGGCAATAGTCTGGTAGGAGGGAATGTTATTGAAACAATTGTCCCTACTGGAGAGGCAGTGCAGTACTTGGGTATCTATTTGTCAGTATATAGATCAGTCCTACTAAGACTTTGGTGAAAGCAGAGAGTTGCAATCTGGGGGGAGGCCTTGTGAAGTTAGAGAGATTGCCACTTATCTTTGGCAGGGCATGTCTCAATTTTGAACATCTACTAGTTACCAAAGTTGTGATATCTGGTCTATCACCTGGACTTCCCAGTCTAGGTGGTGAAAAAACTGATGAAACTGGCCAAGGGATGGATTTGGGCTGAGAGAAGGAGTCAGATCAGCTGGGAGGTCTTGTCCTTACCAGTAGTAAGAGGAGGCCTTAGGCTGGTAGCATTCTGAAGAGGCTGGACTGCTTGAGAGCATGGTGGTTAAAGAGAGTGGTAGAGTTAAAAGGGGGTAACTGGGTCCCACTGTTGCAGAAGGTCTGAGAGATAAGGTTATCACTGTGAGGCTCTACAGGAGATCTACTATCCTTGGTTGAGCTTTGGAACACTGGGCAAATAAGATACCAAGGCTTCTGGTGGGGGGTAGCAGAGAGGGTGCACTGCATTGGAATATACTGACAGGGAAATGAAGAGGAGGTACCTTGGGACCTGGCAATATAGAGATGAGACTGAGTGTTATTGGGGGGCATTCTCCTAGTTGAGTTTAATATTAGTAATGGGAGTGAGTGTCAGAGGGGGCCAGGCCAGGATCTGTGGCCCAGTGGATGGCAGTTGGTGGATATTAGAGAGGAGTGGAACTGATATAGAGCCTGGGCCTGGAGTGCTAAGGTGAGAAGGTGGCTGCTGCCAAAGTACTGGGTGGTCTAGTGGCATATACTGCAGAGGAATATTATACTCAACTTCCACTTGGGTCATCTTGTTGAGGGGGGATGTTTCAATTGTAAAGAGTGCTACAATGTGGGTTGGAAGAGGGATATATACAGATATCTGAATATTGGCTAGGAGGGTGTGAGGTACTTAGTGACTTTTGGCAGACTGTTGGGGATTGATTGGGTATAGTATATATAGTAGATGGTGAATGGGGTTGGTGGGAGGATTTGAGAGATAGATTGTTGGAGAGGGTGGGAAAGAAGGTGGCTTACCTTAGGTTGGGTTTTGGCAATTTAGGTGGAACTAGCAGATCACTGGTTATTTATTTTTAAGGATAAAAGGAGACTAGGCTTGGGGGTATAGCTGTTGAGATGGCAAGGGCTTATGAAAGACACTATGACAGACAGGGGGCTTGGTTGGGGTTTGCAGAGTAGTCAGAGACATCACTTAGTGGAGAAAATCTGTGGGCAGAGTGGGGGGTGGGTTGGAGTTTGGAGTGATGGATGAGAAAGTAGTCTTCATTCACAAAGATACAGGGAGAGGGTCCTCTATAGGGATTGGGTAGTGGGAGGTAATACTGTAACCATATTAATAGACTAGTAATAAATGGCAAAGTCTAAGTAACTATAAAAAAATAAAAATAAAAAATAAAAAAGGTGTTAAAAAGTTAAGGAGAGAGAAGAGAGTCCTAGAAGAGACCATACTCAGTAGGGACCAGAGGGATAATGAGGCCATTAATAACTACCTAATAAGCATAATAATTTAACAGGTTATATATAATACTAAGAAGGGCTGCATTTGTATCTTACACCTTAATGAGAAAGAATTAATCTGAAAAGAACTCAATTATATACTAGCTGAAGGCCCAAAAAGACATGGCAGGCTTATTCTTTTGTCTGTATCTTATATATGTAAAAGCTAGATATAGAAAAGGGATAAGAAGTGAGTTCAGAAGCCATTTTAACAGTATAGCAATTCTGTTAGTCTACTTCAGCTCTTAATATAGCCTTCCAAACAGAGCTCAAAGTATTAGTGAAATAATTCAGTAAGAACAATAGAGCAAAAACCATCAATAGTATAAGATATCTCTTTCTTAGAGATTAGCTATATTTCAGTAGCAGAGGGTGAGCCTCTATATCATATATAACTAGAAAAAGAATGATAGGATTTTCAACAGACTATAGAGAGCATCCTTCTTACCTGCTATCTCCAAAGGATCTGAATGTACAAAGAGTCAGCCCTGTAGGCCTTCATGAGGGAGTAGCTATTAATGGCCCTCAAAACTGCAGGTTGATCCAACCAAAACTGCAGCCCAAGAGCTGTCAACTAAGAGAAAAGATATCTTCAGAGTCATCAAGGCAAAGAGAGATAGCCAGCTACCCAAAGATAGTGGTAAAATAAGAAATTATATTATTAAATACTGAAATAGTGAAAGAGCAAGATTGAAGAGAAGTAGAAGAAGTGGAGCAGTATACTCACTTAAAATTATAAATAGTATCAAAGACTAAAGATATACTATAAAGGAGGTCCTACTGCAAGAGTGGTATCACTCTGATTTTCCTTATATTATATAAGTCCAGAATATCCTCCCAAACAGACTGCAGACCAGAGGTCAAAAGAGAGTTAAGAGAATTTACAAACTCTTAGTGATCTTCTACAGAGTGAAAGCCAGAGATATGGTCTCATCTAAAAAAAAAAAAAAAAAAAAAAAGAGATGTATTCCTGAACAGAATTAATAGACCAAACTATAGAATTACAAATGATATCCAAAGATTCCTAAAGATTTGCTTGAATGACTAAATTGGTCAGATATTTCACAGAGAAGTAGTAGATACCAGCCAAAGCAGTAATGTGAGAGAGAGAAGAGAAATAAGATAGTGAGAAGAGAAGAGTAATTGGTGGAGATAGAATAGAAGAGAGATGCATAGAGAGATATAGTAGTAAATACATAGTCAATATATGTGGATCCAGTCACTGGAGTCAGATAGTTCAATGATTACATTATCTTAGAGATATCAATAATATCTATTTAGTACTGAGAGCTAGAGATAATGTTATTAAAGAAGATACTGAAGTATATATTGATATTACTGATCAAAAGGATCTTATTCAGAAAGAGACCAGATACAAGATAGCAGAAACCACTAATAGGAAAAGAGTGAAGCTATAAACACCAACCAACACCAAGTCCTAAAATGTGAGTCAGATATGAAAGTGGTCAGTAGAGAACCTGAAAATAAGAGGTGTAAACTGGTTTGATATGATAACTATAAGACCACTATTTTGGAGATCCATGATTCTATAATGAGAGCAGAGAAGACATACATACAGTAGAGAGAGATATACATAGTCAAATGTGCCATATTTCACAAATAAAAAGAATTTCAAAAGCAGGACCAAGCAACTGACTAAGCATATTGAACTTATTCTGAATTATTCCATATATATTGAGGAACCTGACTCTCATTGTAGACCTTTTTTTTTTTTTTTTTTTTTTTTTTTTTTTTTTTTTTTTTTTTTTTTTTTTTTTTATAGTCACTTAGACTCCATTCCTTTATTAACACCCATCTATCCCATATAAATACAATGATCCCACCCCCTAACCGATCCCCCTAGGGGGGTCCCCCCCTCCTACCCCTTTTCAATGAAATTCCACTTTGTCCAACACAATCCCCACCCTCCCACCACTTTGCTCACATATCCTAGACACCAAACCATACCGCCTCCCTCCAACCAATCCACCACCCAGTCAACAGATCCCCCAACAGCTCCTCCCACTGGACCACCTTCTCCTGCAGTCCTATCTGCCTCCCCTCCTCAAATACAAAGAGCCAGTGACCCACCAGTCCTACCCATATAGCCACCACCCAACCTGCAGTGAGCCAACTATCACCCACCCCCCCCACTAGCCAATATTTCAAATTATCCCAGCATCTCCCCATGCCAACCAGCCTCTGCTCCACACCCAGTCTATTCCTGATTACTACCCAAAAGTCCCCCAATACCTCACACTCTCCTAGCCAATGTTCCGGCATCTGCACCAGACCCCCAACCTGCCTCACATTGTAACACTTCTCACACTCAAAGTGTCCACCATCCACCAGATGCCCAGTTCAGAAATTCAACATGACATTCCTCCATAGCATCTGCCACCATACCACCCAGTATTTAGAAGGAAGCCACTGTCACACCTTGGCACTCCAAGACCAGATACCTGCCCAGTCCCACTCCTCGCCGATCCCTGCTGCCTGTCAACCACTCAGCTAAAGATCCAGGCCAAGATGCTGCTGGCACTCCACTCCATCCCCAATATCAAATGTTTCAAGTGGGGCACCCCCCAGGAGCAGCCTATCCCAACTCCACATACTGGGCCCCCACAACATCTCCCCCTCATTGCCCTGCCAACACAGGCCAATTCTGTGCACTCCTTCTACCACTCCCCACCAAAAGCCCTTGAATCGCAGCCGCTGAGCACCATTCAACCCCACTATAGAGAGCAGATCTCCAGAGGACCCTCGAGGGGAGGATCACATCTCTCATACCTTCTGCAGCAGAGGCACCCATCCTCTGCCCCATAGTTCCACAGCTCTCTTCAGCCACCAGACTCTCAAACAGTGCAACCTCTTAGGGAAATCCACAAGGCCTAGACCTCCCCTGTTCATCAGTATCACCAAAATATCCCAACCAACCTGGGCCCTCCTCCCTGCCCAAATCCAATCTCTAGCCACTTTCATTAGCCTCTTCACCACCCACACTGGGAAGTCCAGATGATAGGCCACATACTACAGCTTGGGGAACCAATATACATTCAGTATTGCCACCCATCCTGCCAGAGAGATATGGCGGCCTCCCCAACTGTGAAGGGCCTCCCCCCACATAGTCACTCTGCTCTCCCACCACACCTGCGGCAGGACCAAGCCATATACAGAGAGGAAGATGCCCAGATACCACACCATCTCACCAGAAGGGACAATTGTTCTAATGATGTCTCCACCCACTAGCCCATTCTCTAGCACCATTATCTCATACTTATTCCAGTTGAGCTTTGCCCCAGAGTGAGCCTCATACCAATCAACTGTCTCCTTCAGCATCTTGACATCTGTCACAGACCCAAGTCCAACCACCATATTATCAGCAAAGGCCCCCACCTTCCACCCTATACCATATATGGAGAGCCCCACCACCTTTCAGTGAATCTGATCTATCAATGGCTCCAATGAAAGAGTATAGAGAATAGGGGACAAAGGATCCCCCTGAGGAACTCCTCTTCCTAAGGAAAACATCAGACCATGGTGTCTATTGCATATCACCACCACCCAACTGCTCTCCAGCAGATGCAATATAGAGGTCTGAAATCTCGGAGGAACACCAATTCGATCTAACACCTTGCCCAGCCAAACCTGCCATACCCGGTCATACGCCTTCTCCTGGTCCAAGAAAACCAACCTTCTATTGAGACCACAGGACCGAGCTCCTTCAATGATACCGTGAACCCAAGCAGTCCCATCTCTTATAAGCCTACCCCCAACAAAGCCCCGCTGCTCCTCCCCCAGCACCCCTTGGGCAACCTTCTGCAGCCTAGCAATGATCACCTTAGTCACCAATTTCCTGTCCATATCCAGGAGCATAATTGGCCTCCAATTCCTCCAGTCCTCCCTTCTACCCTTATCTTTGTACAATAAGGCCACCGGCCCAAGGTCCTGCTCACCAACCCACTTACCCCTCTGAATAACATGGTCACAGAGGGCAGCCATCTCACCCAAAACTCCAGGGACCTTCACCATCTTCTTCCAGAAGTCCCATGGCAATCCATCCTCCCCTGGTGATGTTTCAAGTTTAGTCGCTACAAGGACACTCTGAATCTCCTCTCCTTATACCGGTAAGACCAAGTCACCCAAACCATCTACTCACAGCAGCCCCCACTCCTCAAGTGTACTGGCAATTGCCTCCTCCCCTGCACCCCCTTCTTCCTCACTCCACAAATCCCACTATCACTCTTTCAAAACTCCTACCCCTCTATCTACCTCATTACACCACTCACAGTTCCAACAGCCATCAACCTCCATCCAGCCAGTCCGATAGCTCAATATCACATTATGCCTTAAGAAATGCCACCAAACCACCCAGTACTTGGGGGGCACCATCTTGCGTACTGAGTCTCCCCAATTCCAAATTCGAGCCCACTCCCAGTCCTCACCAATACCAGCCCTCTGCCAACCAGGTGGCCATCTCTCCAGAGGGCCAGACCTTATCCACTCCATCATCTTGCTCAAAGAATACTCCTTCAGACTGTGGCCACCAATGCACAGCTCTCTCAGTTGCCACTATCTTTGCTCAGAGTTCTCACTCACCTCAATCTCTGGGCCTGCCAACCTCACAGCCAGCCAGACCTCTACAATACCCCACCAGAACCCCTTAAACTGCAGTCTACCTATACTTTCAACCTGAACCAAGCCCTGCATATCCTTCCAGACCTCACTACGGAGGCAGAACCAGACCTCCCAATTGTCCATAGCCAGTCTGCCCCATCTCTCCTCACCAAGTTCTAACATCTGGTACCCCCACCAACCCCGAAGTACCTTCAGTTGGCATCTGAAATCCACCAGCCCCAGGCCTCCATTGGTAGTCCTCATCACCAAAGTTTCTCATCCAATCTGTGGATGCCTTCCATGCTATATCCACCCTTCTACCATCTTCTTCAGCCATTGCACCACCCACCCTAGAAAATCCTGATGATAACCCAGATACCACAGTTTGGGTAGCCAATACACATTCAAGACCACTATCCTGCCAACCAAGAAGAAGCTCCTCCCTGACCAACTTGTCAATGAACCTTCCAACTTCTGAATCAGTCTACACCACCACTCTCTTGGCAGAACTGTCTCATATACTGAGAACCAGATGCCCATTATAAAAAAA
>RBNI01002546.1:0-18183 GCA_003990745.1 Jimgerdemannia flammicorona | reverse complement strand
TTTTAGTCACTTGGACTTTGCCCTTTATTACCAGTCTATTGATATTTACAGTATCTCCTCCCACTACCCAATCCCCCTAGGGGAGCCCCTCTCCCCTACACCTTCATATTTGAAAATTACCTTATCTCCTACTACCCCAACTCTCCCCCACTCTGCCCACAGATTTTCTCTACCAAACAATACCACCAACCACTCTGCAGATCCCAACCAAGCCACCAGCCTGTCAAGATGTCCTCCATCAACCCTTCTCATCTCAGCAGCTACACCTCCAAGCCTAAATACCTCTCATCCTCAAAAACAAACAACCAGTGACCTACCAACCCCACCCATATAGCCAATACCCAATCTAAAGTAAGCCACTCCTTTTCAATCCCCCCAACCAATCTATCCCACAAATCCTCCCACCAACCCCTCACACCATCCCTCCTATGCATGATACCAATCGATTCCCAACTACTAGCCAGAAGTTGCCAAGTATCTTGCACTCTCTCAGCCAATGTTCTAGTGTCTGTACAAAACCCTCTTTCTGTTCTATATTATAACACTCCTCACAGTCAAAGCTTCCCCCCTTTACAAGGTGGCCTGAGTGAAAGTTGAGCATGACATTCCTCTGCAACATATGCCACCAGACCACTCAATACTTCAGTGGCAACTATCATCTAACCTCAGCACTCTAGGCCCAGACCCCATTCTAGTCTTACTCTTCTCTGATATCTATCAGCTATCATCCACCAGGCCACAGATCCTGTTCTAACTCTTTCTGGCACTCGACCCCATCACTAATATTGAAGTCATTTAAGAGAATGCCCCCTAATAACATATGGTCTCATCTCTACATTGCTAGGTCCAAAGACAACTCTCCTTCATCTCCCTGCCAGCAAATTCCAATACAGTGTGCCCCATCTGCTACCCCCCACCAGAAGCCCTTATACTGTATGTGCTCATTGTTCTGAAGCCCAACTAAGGACAATAGATCATCTGTAGAGCCTCTCAGTGAGGACCTCATCTCCCAGACCTTCTTTATCAAGAAAACCCAGCTACCACCTCTCAGCTCCACTGCTCTCTTCAGCCACCATGCTCTCAGGAAGTGCAATCTCTTTAGAAAGTCAACTAACCCAAGACCCCCTCTAGCCACTAGTAAAGACAAGATTTTCCAGCTAATCTGACTCTCTCTCCCAGCCCAGATCCACCCCTTGGCCAGTTTCAACAATCTCTTCACCACCCAGGCCAGGAAGTCCAGATGATAAGCCAAATACCATAGCTTCAGTAGCCAGTAGACATTAAAAATAGACACACACCCCACCAGAGATAAGTGGTGGCCACCTCAACTCCACAGAGCCTCCCCCCAGATCACAACTCACTGCATCTACCAAGTTCTCAGTAAGACTGACCCATATACTGAAAGACATCTAAGTATCTCACTGCCTCCCCAGTAGGGACAATTGTTTCAATGACATCCCCTTCCACCAGATCATTATTTAACACTATCATCTCATACTTATACCAATTGAGTTTAGCCTCAGAATGCACCTCTTACCACTCTACTGTTGCCTTAAGTTTCTCAACATCAGCAATAGACCCCAGGCCAACCACCATATTGTCTGCAAAGGCTCCAACTTTCTACCCAATGCCAAATACTGAAAGCCCTACTATCTTCTGCTGAATCCTATCCATCAAGGGCTCCAATGAGAGAGCATACAGAATGGGGGACAGTGGGTCCCCCTGGGGAACACCCCTATCCAGAGAAAAAGTCACCCCTCAATGCCCATTATACATGAGCACAGCTCTACTCCCTTCCAGTAGGCTGACTATTGCCACTTGGAACTGCTGAGAGACACCAATCCTATTCAATATCTTTGCCATCTAGACCTGCTGAACATGGTCATATGCCTTCTCCTGATCTAGGAAAACTAGGCACCCATCTAGTCTACAGGCTCATACCTCCTCAATAATGCTATATACTTAAGCCATGCTATCCCTAATGAGTCAGCCACCTACAAAACCCTGCTGCTCCTCTCCCAAGATCTGCTGGGCCACCTTCTGCAGCCTTGTCACCACTACCTTAGTAACCAACTTTCTGTCCATATCCAGTAGCATGATCGGCCACCAGTTCTTCCAATTCTCTCTCCTGTCTTTGTCCTTATAAAGCAGTGTCACCAGCCCCAGATCCTGCTCACCCATCCATCTCCCTGACTGTAGTACCAAGTTACAAAGTGCTGTCAGCTCTCTCAGCACTTCGGGAACTCCCACCATCTTCTTCCAAAAGTCCCAGGGCAGACTATCCTCCCCTGGTGTCATGCCCAGCATAGTTACAGCAAGAACCTGATAAATCTTCTCCTCCTGTACTGACATCATCAGGCTGCCCAGCCCTTCTACTTGTGGTGAGTACCAATCCTCCAAAGCATGGTCAATGGTAGTAGCATCAGCCCCACCCTTCTCCTCACTCTACAAACCACTCCACCTCTCCTTTAATGATCCAATAATGTCTTGTATATCATGCACCAGTAGACCATCAGCATCCAGTACCCCCTCCCACCTCTGCTTAACTCTCCTGGCCCAAAGGGCCCTCATGAGAAACTTAGAGGGCCTCTCCTCTTTCTCTGGCCCCTGCCAACATAACCATGCCACTAAACTCTATACCTGTACCTCCTCCTCCTCCTGTAATACCTGTTGCAACTCTTCAACCTCCTTTTTTGTCTGCAGCAATCTCCAGTCCTCCACCCCCTCCAGGGCCAACAGACCAGTCCAAACTTCCAGAAGCCAAGTCAGTCTAGCAGAAGCCCACATTATCCTCCTCCTCCTCTGTCTTTCAGCCATCTTGCCAGCCTCACCCCAATAGACCCTAGCAGCCTCTTTCAATCTCATCTACCTGATACCAACCAGGGCACCTTTCTGTATCCAACCCTCCACCCTCTGCCAAATGTCATCAGCCCACTTGTCCCACAGCACCTTATTGTCCAACAAAGAGGAATTGAGGTGCCAATGTCCAGGCCCATCCCCACTTCCCCCAAACTGCCCCTGTCTTAGCAACCCTCAATGATCAGACCATGGACACCATTCAACCTTCAGTGACTTCCAAACATCCAAGCCCCAGTAGTTCACCATCAAAACCCAGTCAATCCTTATCTCCAGGCCACTTGTCCAGTACATGTATACTTTCCTATTACCCCAGAATCCCCTGCCAGCATCCACCAGTATACTCAGCCTCCCCACTTCCTCCCATGCCTCCAGACCTCCACTCCTACCCTCAACCCCCCACCCTCTATCAGTTCTATCCATCAGTACATCTCTGATCATATTAAAGTCCCCACCAAGTATATCCACTCCAGCCTCTGTGAGGGCCCCACTCTTCTGGAGACCCTTCACCCAATCTACATACTCACCCTACACAGTAGGACAGTAGCAGGATCTCACTGTAACTGGCTCCCAACCTGTTTGTATCCACTCTCTCTAAACCAGCCTATCTCTACAGCTCCTTACATCCCATACCTCTCCTCTGCCTCTCTGGACCAGAATCCCAACCTTACTCTTCCAAACTATCTCACCTCTCCATTCTTTCATCCATTTCAGTCTATCCAAATCATCCTTGCATCTGACATCCTGCAAAAGAAAGAGATCAGCTTCCAATCTCTTCAGTCAAGCAAAAATATTCTGATGTCAAAAAGAACCCCATAGCCTATTCACATTTAAAGAAAAAATGTTGGTTGTACTATTCATAAGAAATGTTGTGAAATATCAAATGTATCCTCTACTGCTCCATGTTCATCTCCTCCTGTGCCAAGTCCAGGTTGTGTTCAGCAGATACCTCCTCCTCTTCAGTCCTCATAGCCTCTAATCTATCTAGTAGCTCAGTCATTTCCCCATTCTCCTTTTCCTCAAAATCCTCATAATACTCCAGGCAGGCCTTCTGCCAGAGCTGCAATCCATGACACTCTGCCCAACAGAAGGCAGTCTGCTCACCAGCAGCAACCACCAGCTTGGCCTCCCTCTCCTTATTAACCTCATACTCTTTCTCCTTCAGAAAAACTACAAGTACCTCTGCCTTCAATGCCTCCACCACTCTATCACCATACATGATCCTTGCTCAATGCTCATCACTCATCACTCTCAGGTCCACTTCTCCCAGCTCTTCAGCCACAAAGTTGTTCATCATCCAGCACATCTACAGTAGGTTTCCCACCTCCCCCAGGAGTCGCTGGCCACCCTTCACCCAGCATTAACACATCTGCCCCCACACTCACTGTCTCATCCCACTCCTCTTCCAGGACATCCACCAGCTCATCCTCACTAGCTGCCACCACTTGTCACCCTTTTGCCACCTCAGAAACTCTAAAGTATACTTGCTGGGCCCCCTGTATGGGTACATTCTCTGCCACTCTGCCCCTCAAAGCAGGACCTTGCCTGATAAGAGGAGTAGGAGTAGGAGAGTTCTCCCAGACCTCAAATGTACTATCTGCATATGGATCATTGCCAGTTGTCTCCTTGTCCTCTCCTTGCTCCTTCCCCATATTCCCTCTACCCTCACTGGCTCAGACACTCACTTTGGCTCCCCCCATGTTCTCAATTTCACCAGCATCCTTCTTCACTCTACTCTCCAGGTTTGCCAGCAGCTCTCTCTGCCTCTTGTATCCTTGGGACCTTTCCCACAGCCCCTTATCCACTCAGATCCACTTCCCATCTATTACCTCCAAATGTATCAACTCTATATATATCTTCTAAGCCTTTGCTCTCCACTTTACTACACTACTCAGCTCCTTCAGTGCCTCTAACAAATCCTCTTCCTCCTCCTCACTCCCTTTTACCCTTGTTACCTTGCACAAGAATGCCCCCCAGACCATCACCAAAGACCAGTTCTTAGCCTTTCTGATAGCCTCCCTCTCTGCCAACTGAATCCTGATATCAATATCCCCAGTTCTGAATGAGGTCCTTTCCCAGACCCAGAACCCAACATCAACCACCTCCTCATACTCAGCCATGACTTCCTCAACTCTCCTTCTCATCTCTATAGCTGTCACTATGGACACCCCTTTTACCAGCAGTTGCACCACCCTGGAGTCCCACCTCAAGCAGTATACCATCAGCACACATCTCCCTAACAGTCAGCCCAGCCTTCAGTACATCCTCCAATAGTCCAGCCTCCTCAAAGCCCACCTTCACTCCTTCTAATCTCTTTAGAAACTTTATGGATGCTGCTCCAGCCACCTGCTTAGCAATTAGCCCTAGCACTATTTTTGCCATCACTGCTAAGTCCCAGAAGTACAAAGTAATTATAAACTCCAAGATCAACTTCTTGAGTAATGGGGCCACTACTAGGTCTGTTATACTATTCACCAGATCCCCCATCTGTTCAAGCCCCATCCCTCAGCTCTATCATCAGCAGTCACATCTGGATTTTTTTCCAGATTGGCAGTCTCATTGCCATCAGCCATCATACTCACCCCAGTCTCTATATCCCCAGCTCTACTGCCCCCACTGCCAAGGGCTACTCCCCCACACCCTGTAGTCTTCACCATCTCCTTGCCCTTCCTCAGTCAGCCCTCCAGCCCAGATGTTAACTGTCCCCCCTTCACTATATCTGTGAAGCTTATCCTCTCTATCCCCTGTCCACCAACTCTGCTCTCTCCCCTTTCATATTCTCCTGCCAGCAGACCCCTCATACTTCCCCCCAAGCCAGGGCCCCTTCCCACATACTGCTAGTCAAATGTACTAGAGCCACCCTGCCCAGTACACATCTTGGGATACCTGTCAGTTGCTATATTGCTAGTCTCTTTTCTCTAAATACAATATTGTGAGTACTGTCCAAAGGTTGTGTAATCTGAATGTTACTGAAGAGAGATAGTGACTGCCATTTTTATAGCTTCTTCAGTCTTGTATTCTGGGATCTTGGCTGTGGGGTGAAACTTTTTAACCTTGAGAGTGATGTCTGGTTCTTGTTCCTCCTTATTATTACTATCAGCTTGAAGCTCTGGGGGCTGGTCATCTTCTTTGGCTTTCTTTTTTGCTTCAGTTGCTTCTTGCTCATACTTTTATTGATGGATTTTTCTAACTTCACTGATATAAGACCAGCAGTTATTTAGGTGTTTGGAGCAGTACATCCTAGCACTATGGGGGTATCTTCCTTGAGGGGCATAGCCATCAATGATCTTGTTATACTACTGCTCATCTGTGAGCTTAGTTGTTTTGCTCTTATTCTTGTACACTGAGTGCATAAAGACTTCTGTGTCCTCTTTATCTCCTTCCTCTATGTCTACTAATACTTCTTTGTGGATATTGATAGAGACTCATACCTTTCTTTCTCTATAGTTGATCTGCATTTTCTGACCATTGAGGTCAATGATAGCTTTAGTCTTGTAAAGTCATTGATTACTAATGAGGTCATAGTTGGTAGTACTCATAATGATCACATCTACTGAGATGGCAGCTTCTCTGACCTTGATGGAGACTTCTTGGATCTTGCCTAGGGAGGTAGCTCATATACCATCTACTGTAACATAGATCATTTTGGTAGATTCTTCAATGTCTTAGCCTAGATGGTCAATTGTCTTCTTACTCATAAGATATCCTCCAGCATCAATATCAATGATAGTATTAAAAATACAATCTTCAATCTGATATTGAGTATAGGCTGAGGTCTTGTACTGATCTTCAGATTCTTTGCATAAGTCTTCTTGTTTATCTTCTTGTTCATTGTGAGCTTCTATGATCTTGTACTCTTGGTTCTTGATAGTGGTTGTAAGTCTTGCTCTCAACTGCTGTCTGAAGGTGGAGACTTCTGCTAGTTGTTCAAAAGTAGTATTGACCTTCTGTCCCTTGAGGTTCTTGTAGATATCATACTGATAGATCTTGGTCTTATATAGCTTCTGTTCTTTCTTGCTTTCACTTTCTCCTGAGACTGGAGTAGTGCTTTCAATAATTTGGTGAGCAGCTTTATCTAACTCCATGTCTTGATCAATCTCCTCAGATTGGGTCTTACTTTGAATAGTAATGGTTGGGGTCTTTTTTGGTCTTTCAACTGACTTGCTGTTATCCTTCTTATCATAGGGCTTGGACCAGATTCTGATATCTTTAGTAATAGGGTAGAATTCGGACTCCTTATAGTATTCTTCATCATCAGTATCACTAATCTTCTCAATAACTACTATATTGGTTTGTTCTCTAGTTCTAGTAGCATTATTTGGTTGGACTCTGTACCTTGTTTTGGGTATGCAATTCTTTACATAGTAGCCTTCTTCTCCACATTTGAAGTATATGATAGTGTATTCTTCTATAGTAGCTATAAACCTCTGTACTGGTCTCCTGTTGGCACTTTGTACTTCTCTGACAATGTCCCAAGATGTGTAGTTATCTTGGCAAACTACTAGATGAGTTCCTCCACTGGGTTGGCTTTGGTCTTCTTTGGAGTAGATGGGGATAGTTGTCTATTGAGGGCTATAGTAGATATGATACTAGTTGGGTTTGGTGGCTCTATCTTGATGCTAGTTATCCTTTTCATTGAGTGTTCAGCAGGGTATCTGGTAGTCCAATATCTCTATACAAAGACCACTTTCTGGTCAAGGGTCAGAGTAGCTGGGGTAGACCAAATTTCTAGAGCAATTTTATAGTAGAGTCCTTTTAGGAAGGTTGAATCAGCTATCTGTTCCTTGAGGGCATCATTATAGCCAGCCAGAACAATTTGGTGGCAGATTTAGATATAAAATAAGTTGGAGTCTTCATTGAGTTCTTGGCAGATACATAGTATTGAGTTGATCTTTGAGAGCTTGTTTGATTTCTTTAGTATAATATATAGTTCTGAGAAAGTTCTTTATGTTGATGAGTTTGGCTGCACTATTGTCAGCAATGGTGGCTGTATTGAACTTGTCTCTGGTAGATCCTCTGAGACTGACAGGTAGGAGGACCAATTGTACTTTAACATTGAGAGCTTATATGGTAGCAAATTGTTCAAAGTCTTTAATGAAGGTCAGAATTGACTCTTCAGTAATAAATCTATACAATGTAAGCAGATGTATTTCTATTTTGTCTTAAATTCTTGCAGGGATAACTCTTGTAGTCAGAGTAGTTATTGTAGTAGTTATTCATTATTTAGCTTGAAAGTGAGAGATTCTAATAGTATCACCAGTCAATAGGTACCAAGTTGTCATATAGTAGATACTGAGTTCTCCAAGTATATCAGATTCTTTTCAAGATATATCTCTTAGATTAACTATAAGTTTCTTATAAGCAAGTTCTATTAGAGTACCTTCCCAAGATCTTATAGTTCTCAAACTTCTTATCTTTAAACTGTTCTGTTGTCTCTTGGATTTACTTATATAGAATTGAGTAGAGGGCTGGAACTTTTATACTCTTGAGTAGTTGAGTACTTGAATGCATGAGTGTTTTTTAATACTGACTTTATTTCAAAGAAAATGAGAGGTATATTTATATAAAATATAATTCAATAGTTGCTAAGATATAAAGCTAAATATAAAATTCAATAACTAAATAAGATATTTAAATATAGAAAACTTCAGATTGTAAGTACAAATTTGAGTATCTATATAATTAGTTATACAAGATCAGAATGCTGAAATAATTTCTGACAGTTGTACAAAAGTCAGAGTATCAGAATATTCAAGTATTCAAACAAATAGTTATACAAACAAATTAGTGTAGAATTTTCAAAATTCTTGGGGCTTCATCTTCATTACTATCATCAAGACTGGAGGTCAGAGATAGGATGTCTTCAAAGAAAATAAGGTCAGTGAGCATTTATGCAAGCATTTCATTCATTTTGTATATATCAATTAGTGGGATGATATCATTGACAATGATATCATCATATTTAGCAGCAGTGGCAAGAAGATCAGAGGCTCTCTAATCTATGATGTTTTCCTCCATAAAGTAGGAGATAAAGGTGGGATCTTGAGGGAGTCTGACCTGGATGCTGGGGTCTTGGATTACTGAGATTAATCCTTATAAGAATCTGGATTGTCTTGAAGGATGGAATTCCAGAACTCTTCTATCTCATCACTTTTGAGAGTGATGGTGGATTGGGCTTCTATAGCCACTATGGCTTCTAGTGTATCTATACAGCAGGCCAATAATTCCTTGAAGTCTGAGACTCTGGTATATATACTCCAAGTTGGGAATTGACCAAGATATATGTCTGAAGATCTGATGGATCTTTTTGGCTATCCTCAATTCATATGCATCTATAGAGGTATCATCTTGTATCTCTTGGGAACTGGTCTGGGGGAATTCCCAGCAGAGGAGGTTCTTTATTTTATATTTCTACTATATTCAGAAGCATTTGATAGCAGTAGTGATCCTTGTCTCCATTTTATAACAGTAGAGAGTAAAGTGATATGGGTCACTAGTACTCAGGTTGAGGCTAGAAAGCCTTCTGGTGCAGGTCCTCATGGCTCTCCTGATGTCTTAGAATATTCTTTCTTGAACTGAGAGGCCTTAGTGATTCCTGGACCTTGAGATTTGGTAAGTGGTAGGCATTTTGTTTATAGTGAGTCTTTTGAACTATTTCAGAGTTTTGTGAGTCTTGTTTGAGTTGCTGTAACTGTGGTTTCTTGGTCCTTCTTTTATATTCCTTGAGATGTCCATCTTGTAGTCATCATAACTTATGGTTTATCATTATGGCTCATCTTGTAGCCTGGGTGAGTTATGCTGTATAATCTTCTTATACTCTGATCTGATGACTTGTAAGGAAAAGCTGTCTTCTGTGATGATGTCACTATTCTGAGATCACCATTGCAATATATATATTAGAAAATTCAGCTGTTCACTCTTACTATTATATATATATATATATATCTTAATATAATCTAATTTCTTATTCTATAATAGTACTAGTATGTCTACAAAATTATCTATATAACTTATTCTACTTTTATCCTTATAATAAGCTTCATATATATTATCACTATTGCTAAGATAGTTTAACCTAAGTATCTATAATGAATTATTATATATATCTATAGGTCACTGGAAATTCTGATAGAAATTCTGACAGAAATTCCTATAGAAATTCCTATAGAATTTCTGACTAGCTATAATAAACTATATACTGATAGATTTAATATATTATAGATAATCAAACTGACTATCAGCTCTAAGTTTTAAGTTCTTGCAAAAAAGTGCTGAGTTCCAATCATCCATTATAATAGAGTCTAGGCATTGTTTTTGGATCCTTATATTGATAAAAGTACCATGCTTATATCTCAAGTTGATTAGGCTTGGAATCATTAACAAGTCAGATCAGAGAGTTCTGTAATAAGAATACTACTTTATTTATATATTTGGATAAAGCAGAGCAGAGGTTACAATATATTTAGTATAGAGTATTTATAAATATTTATAGCTATAATTAAATATAATATACTGAATATGTCTATATATATTTATATTATTTTAGGTAACTATGACTACTAGTTATAATTTCCAGTAGCTTATAGATATGTAGTAATTAATTATATCCTTTTTTTCTTTATCTTAGTCTACTTATTGGACTCAGCACTAAACTTTAGATACTCATCAAACTGAAGGACAGTATACTGGACTACTTGAAAAACAATATCACTCTATTATTCATCACTCAGATTAACAATATTCTCAGGAAATACTCCACAGAGATAGTTAAGAACTTGGGGTTAGATACAGTAAAGAACATAGAGTCTTTTGATAACTATATAGATAGTTGTCAATAAAAAAGAGAGCTCATTATTTAGTAGTACTAAGGATAGCTTGTTAATAGATAAGATATCCTATCTTATAGTACTTCTTTAGTTCTTACTATTAGTGGAAAGTCTGAAAATATTAGATCCTTTTAAGATATTATTGGGCTTCATTTGGGTCTAGATCTCTAGAGATTTATATGTTGACAGAGGGTAATTCAGTAGAATTCTATTGGTATTCAATAGCTATAAGGATAGTAGCAGTAATTTTGTTCTTGATTTGTTCTTAGTATCATTACTGAGTACTCATATTGGGGGTAGATTATCTGTATAGAATTATTTCAAAATATTTATACTTCTCTTTATCAGAGTATTCAGAAGTATAACTGTCTTTTGAAAATTCTATTAAAATTTCCATTATACCAGATATCTGTATCAGATTACTACTTCTTCTGTATTTGTCTTCTTTTTCCCAGATAGTATCATACTTAGGATATTTTTTCTATTTTACAAGATGGTATCAGATGGGCTTAGCAGCTCATCCAAATTAGTAATTCTTATAATTCAGAATATGGTCTACTTTATATTCTGGTTACTAATTAATAATTACTAGATCTGAAAGTAGTACAGTTCTTCCTTCAAAGGTGTTGAGAATATATAGCTGAAGTTGAGATACATATATAAAATATTGGGTGAATTCTTTCTGATATTACTAGAGATCTAACTGATATATAACAGATCCATATTTTCAAGAATCTTAAATAGTCAAATATAGCAGAGTCTAAGCTTCTTTTTAGGGCCTATATTGCTCAGAGTCAGATACCAGATACTGAGTAATACTTGTTCTCCTTTTTTATAAATAATTTCTTTTCTATTTTTATCAGTATATACTACTTATATTCTTTGTACCTCTATGAGAGTATCTTGTGTTTGCTAAATATTATCTTATATAATATTGGTGATTCTTTGTATAGCTGGTACTGTGGGTTTGGGTGGCAACTATAGAGATTTGTTGATGTTGTCCATAGTTCAGATAAAATAGTATCATCTTGATACTGGTACTTGAGTTGTTATTATATGTGAATTTGGCTAGAGTCAGCTTTTTATCCTAATCATTTTGCTTGTGGCCACAATAGATGCTAAGCAGCTGTTTTAGTATTCAATTGGTTCTTTCTATCTGGCTATTTATTTGTAAGTAGTATACTATAGACATTTTCAGTTGTATTCCTAGGCTCTTGAAGAGTACTTGCTAAAAATTGCTTGTGAATTTCATATCTCAGTCTGAGATAATTACTGATAGTAGTCTATGAAGACAGAACTTATTGTCAATAAACAGCTATACTATCTCTAGTGCTGTTGTAGTAGTGGTTATTGCAATGAAGTAGGTCAGCTTGCTGAGATGATCAATGAAGACAATGATCACATCTCTTCCCTTCTTGGTTTTTAGCAACTGAATAATAAAGTCCATTTCAATGTGGTCTTAATTTTGGGTGAGAATTGATAGTGGCTATAGTATACCAGCTGGTGCCTAGTTGCTAGGCTTGTATCTTTGAGGGTATATTTATTTATTGTGAGTGGAAGGAGGGGGTAGTTGACTTTTTGCAATTCTTGCAGCCAAAAAAAAAAAAAAAAAAAAAAAAATCACCGAATTTCTTTTTCAACGTCCTTCTTATTTCTTTTTCAATTGCAGCTCTTACCTGTTTCGCAAAGGTCTTTTGGCTGTAACAAAAATTCCAATCCTTCAAATGCGGCGCGAACAAGTTTTGTGGACCCAAAACATTCAACACGCCATCGGTATGCGAGACTCTGTGTGTATGTGTGCAAGATTGGGTTGTGTGGGTTGGGCCGAGGTGAACGGGGGGTTGGACATAGATGGTGGTGTAGGGCGCAATACGTAATTGTGCAGGATTGGCTCGTGTGGAGTGGCACAGAGCAACCGTCAGGATCCGTACGAACTCCGGCATCGCAAAGTGGACATGTACTTAATAATCCCTCAACCAACTCCTGCTCGCCTCCAAGAATGACGTGACATCAAATAGAAACTCACAGTCCGAGTCTTCAGAACCTCCCCTTTTCGAGCAGCTCACATCTGATTGTTCTTTTCAAGTCGGTCTGGGACTTAGTTGTCACACATAAATCACTGTCCCCTTCCCGTCCGCGAGGCCCGACCACACTTCGACCTCCTCCTGCCGCAACCCTGGTCGCCACCGCTGGGCACACAAACCATTCGACGTCATAGTTCTCGCCACTGGAAGCGCACTACGGGCGGTTCTGAAATAGGTCCGTTGTAGCTCTATGATATCCTCCATGGCCGACGGTGCAAAACGAGGGAGAATGTGTCGAGATAGACGCGGGCGGAGGTGTGAAGCGAAGTTTTGCGCGACAACGGGGAGACTGTGGTCGCGTTAAAGAGTGGGTTGTATTGCGTTAGAAATTTAGAGCTGTGTCGAGAAAGTGGATGTCGAGGTGGTGGAGATGGTAGAATAGGATGGGTGTGCCAGAGATGCGATTTTGAAGGAGATGAGGGAGATTGTGAAAGTGGCAGAATAGAACGGGCGTGCCAAGCGAGCATTTTGAAGGAGATGATGGGAGCGGTTAGCGCCGTTGGGGAGGGATGGAAGCGGCTGTTTGATTAATTTCTCCTTCTTATTCTCTTGTCGACAATTTCTATGTCACCTTCACTAATAACGACTTCCGCGATTAACGTCTGAACGTTCATCGGTTCAATGATAATGTCCAGACTAACGTGAAGTGGCCTCCCTTCAGGGTCATTCCTAGCGAGGTAAGCCCGTGCAGGATGTCGAGGTTAATGGTCAGAACAACTTATTTCTACTTTGTTATGCTCTGTCATATGATCAAGAAGACGGCTAAGTCCTAACGTATTTACATAATTACAGATTAGTAAGTGTCAGGCGCGCCAGCGCGGCTCCCGATGGAACGCACTGGATATGCGACCGCTCCAACCGGGTGGCTAATTGGTATAATACATCAAATTGCCCTTTTGCTTGGTAGAATCTCAAATAATACGAAACGCCGTAGCCCGTCAGGTGAAAACCTAAAATTGAAATATATTTAATACATTTGAACTTCAAAAAGTTATTATTCAATTCACTACCCTTTCTACATATTAATTAGTGACAGAATTCACTCATGCAAGTTGTATTTAAATTGCTGCTCTGACTGTTGATATAGGCATTCATTCCATTTTTCGGAATGGTGATGTCACCGGCGGAAATCCTTCGCCCCTCTTTACAAAGTCCGCCTGATCGCTTGACCGTTCTGACCTGCATATTCCAAAAGCCTGCGATGTGGAGTGTCGCCGTTAGACCCGTTTGAGTAATACCAGCGGTATCTTTCAGAGACGTGGTTTCCTAAACATGTCAGCGTACAGGAATGACCGTTAAATCGAATATTTGCAGTCGAAATGTTTTACTTTTGAAATTTCCTAATACCCACGATGTCCTTCTGCACTTTCAAATCCACGGGGTTTGATTGCGCAACACCGCCCTTGCGTCATGTCTAACATTTTCGTACCAAAGTAACGTTTAGGGAAAGTGTGTAGGCCAGAAACCAAGGACTATTTCTGAGGCTCGTTATATGTTTCCTGAATGGGGACATTCGAAACAAGTGATTCGGCAACCCGCACCTCAAAAGAGAATTGGAAAACACAGTATACCTCTATCAATCAATGGTGTGTTGAAGTAATGAAAATGATGTAAGTAACCTCTATGGCATACGCTTTTCCTGGCAAAGAATAACATTTATATGCAAAAGAGCAGCAATTATTGCTGACTGGTTCATTTGATAGTCCAACCCAAATCTCGACGAGCATTTGATAGATTGGCATCGCCAGGTGGAGGGTGTGAACCAGGCAGAAGACAGGGGTTCAAGGTATTTGTGCGAATAAATTTGGCGCATGATGTCCGCGAATGGATGTCTCTCGCTGTTAGGTAACAGCAGTGTAATAGTGTAAAAAAATGGGCTGTGATTTTTTTTTATTACTTAAGGAGGCACTAATGGGACCCTCACTATTGGAGATATTGAGCATTCGGGTTTCCCATTCATGCTTCCCAGTCCCTGGTGACCAAACTTGGACCCGAAATTGGCTTCCGTAGGTCCATGGGTCCACCTCTCAAGGACTTATCTTTCTCAACTGGGCAAGCAATACCGGCCACCCTTTCCAGCTATTATTTATTAGTCTATCCCCTAACGCCGCTGGCGTTGTTACCTCACCTGAAAAGGAGGTGCCATTTCGAAAAATAGAAAAAGATAATCTATGTGTGTTCAAATGTCTACATGAATCGAAAAGACCGTTTTCTTTTTGAGACGTCCGAAATTCTCACCCTATTGGCATTCTTGCGTGAAGTCATGTTTCCATCAATATATATATATATAAGCCGTTTAAAACGATTGTTTGTGTTTGAATAAACAGAAATTATCGATCGACACGCTTGGTTTGAACTCTCATAATAAACGTCTGGTATCCGGTATATTAACGCGCGGCTTTACTGACCCTTGTAGTTACCAAATATTTGGTTTTTCGAAGTTCTTAAGATGGGTCCGTGCGTGTTTGTTGACGGAATGCTCAATTTAGCAAAGGCACCATCGATGACAGGTTGGCTAACGGAAATCCTTTATTTGCCGCAGCAGTAATAAAACCGGCCAACGCGCCATCCGGTTTTCCAATTTCCACCGAAACGTCTAGCTTGACCATGCGGCCGGCTGATATCGCAAGCATCTACTTACTCCTAATCCTGGCCTTACTGGCCCCGACAGCCCACTCCCAAACAGCCAACGCCACAACGTGCCAGCCCCCGACATGGACCAGCAACCCCGACACCATGATGAAGCTGACTGCAGCGCTTGTCCTGAGCAATGATTCAGAGACTTCAGTGTTCGACCTCCCGCACCCCAACTACCAAGCGAAGTACGACGAACTATGGTCGCAGGGGTGGCGTGTGAAGGTCCTCCGAGCGCGCGTTTCTAGTGGCAACCAGACCCTTTACACAGCAGTGTGGCGGCAAACCGGGGAATACGAGGCCCAGTACTACGGGTTGGAGTTTGCGGCATTCAAGGCCAAGTATGACGAGCTGTCGGGGAAGAATTTGGGGATGGAGTTTCTTACCCAATATGTCGTGGGTGACACGGTGTATTACTCGGCTATCTGGAGGCCGGTCCCAGCCAATACTTCTGAGATGCGAGGTATAAATTTTTGCCAATTGCTGCAATGCCTATGAAATGATATATGCTCGTTGGTGGTCCGTGCACGGGCTCACACTTCTCCAACCACAACAACCAGGATTCGGAATGAATTACACAGATTTTAAAGCCAAGTACGACCAGCTCTATCTCCAGGGCTGGCGCCTCCACATCCTCGAGACCTACGTTTATAAAGCCCAGATTCTTTACTCGGCTACTTGGCGCACGTCGACCGTCGACGAAAATCAGGTGTTTTCGGTGAACCACACGGTACCTATCTCCCCTCCACGCGCGGCCCTCCCTTTTGCTTTTCGGAGACGACGCTAATATCACAATGTTTTCACCGTATCCAGACCTACGCAGACTTGCAGAAAAAGCTAATGCCGCAAGGGTGGCGGCTGTCTATCATAAACCAAAACCTCCTCAACGCGCAGCCATTTTACACGGCCGTGTGGCACATGACAGGAGAAAGCGAAGGCGATATTGATCGGACTAACTGGACGAATTTTGTCAATTTCTACCGCACTGAGTGGTGCTCGGGGTGGAGGATAAGGCTGTTGGCCGTCGAGAAATGAAGGCACCTTCCGTATTTATTAGCGTATATACTGGTGGCAAAAATTATTTATGCTGTAGTCATCCGTAAGGTATTTAACCTGTGTTGAAAATATTTATATTCTACTTTATTCGCTGTATATATTAGTGTATTATTGTTTATTGGAACTCAATAAATAAGCTTTTCGTGATTTGCCAACGAACAGATCGAGACAATGAGATACGTTTGATAATAGGATCCCTGTATATTCAAACCAACACTAACTAAATACAATACCACGTTAATAGTGTATGCATGGGTAGGGTAGTCAGGAACATCCACTTATAATGCTCCCAATAATACAAAATCAAGTCGAGCCTCCTTTCATTTGTTTGTCATCACCAACGCCCATTCTCAACAACGTGGGCAACTCGCAAACGTCGTCCTCGTTAATACCGTCCTCGCCGTCACCGTCCTCGTCATTCCGGCCCTCGTCGACATCATCCTCAGCTTCCTAACGCGGTCCTCGCCAACACGGTCGCCCTCACCAAATTGAGCCGACGCCATCCACGCCGAACCCAAAGATGTCGTGCATGCACCTGTACGGCGTAGGCGGTTTCATCAGAAGCTCGGGGGATGATGCACGCGAGCCAGCCGTAGACCAGGAATTATCGAATTGTTCGGTCCAGAGCAATAGCGGTAGCGGAAGACGGAGCCGTTCGAGTGGCATATATATCAAAGACTTATAGTTGATAACCCGCAAACGTGGTTGTCGTTTTTAGCGTATTGTATCGCAACGGTAACGATTGCGATGGGGTACCGATTTGCAACGTTCAGGGCAGCACAGAGGGGCACGCCACAACGTGTAGAGAAACCCGATGCAAAATACACTATATTTCTTGAATTGATACGCTGGGTACAAAAAGCGCAGCTGGTTATTTTTAAAGAACGTGATGTATGTGCAAACAATCCGAATTTAGTTGGACTACTCTCTAAATTCCGCCTACTTTTGGTGCGGTGTCTTATCAATTTCAAATGATTTTGGCGCCATCGATTTATGAGTATGTGGTATGGTGCACCAAGTCTATACTCGTGCGTATATGCTCAAAAAATTTTGACGCCTATCTTTGAGGCAATATTACTCCCACTTATTCAAACATTTTTTTTTTAAAAACAGCTTCATTTCATTGTAGGAAAAATAGTTAGCTATAATTTATAAAGTCCATTTTTAATATATTTTTTTTGAAGAATAAGCCTTTGAAAAAAAAAAAAAACTCATTTTTGACTGGTAATGGTCCTGGGTTATCACTATGATATAGCTTATTAAGTTGTTATGATCATGTAATCATAAGTGGAAGTTTGACCATTGTCTGCTTGTTGTTTATTATTTATTTATTCATTGTCTACTTACTTGCCTCTATTGCTATTTTACTATATAGTATATCTGATCTTGAGATTTTTAATTATTTGTTTGAGTAAGGATTGAGTGTATATATTATAGAGATTGAGAGATATTTGGATATATTTATACTTTATTTATTTTTTATTTTATCTTTTTTTTTTTTTTTTTTTTTTTTTTTTTTTTTTTTTTTTTTTTTTTTTTTTTTTTTTTTTTTTTTTTTTTTTTTTTTTTTTTTTTTTTTTTTTTTTTTTTATTTTTTTTTTTTTTTTTTTTTTATAGTCTCTCTTTTTTTTATTTTATCTTACTCACTTGTTTATCTTATTATTATTTATTTATTTATTCTGTATTACTACTTTATTTATATATATATTTATTATTATTTATTATCT
>RBNI01002545.1:0-18185 GCA_003990745.1 Jimgerdemannia flammicorona | reverse complement strand
AAAAAAAAAAAAAAAAAGTATCTCTTTGAGCTACTTTATGCTTACTAGAATTATCAGTCTTAGCTACTTTCTTTTAAAGAAACTAAAATTGTTATACTTGGTAGTAGTAGTGTTATTGTATTATAAATTTAGAAATCAGTCACATACATATATAAGATTCTTATTCTTAATTTAAATAATATATTATAATACTAAGTACTTTACTAAGCTAAATTTTATATTTAATTACTACTAAATTAGAAAATATCTTTAAGACTATCTTCATAACTCTTTAAATTTTTGATCTTAATATTTAAATTTACTAATATATATATCTACTGTATATTGTAATAGTTAATTTAAATTAAAAAGTATAATTAGGAGATAGATATTTGATTGTAGTATATATATATCTAAATCTGATCAGTCATCTTTCTCTAGTATCATTCAGGTTACACAATCTTTGAAAAGTACTTATAACATCATTTTTGGAGAAAAGAGACTAGTAATATAGTGACTGACAGGCAATCTGAGATATGTACTGAGCAGAGTGGCACAAGCACATTTGACTGGCAGTATGTAGGAAGAGGCCCTGGACTGGGGGAGAGTATAAGGGAGCTGCTGGTAGGAGGATATAGAAGGAGAGGAGGCAGTGGTAGAGGACAGGGGTCTGGGAGGGCAAGCTTTGTAGAGATGGTGAAAGAGAGACAACAGACATCTGGGCTAAAGAGATGGCTAAGGAAAGGTAAGGAGATGGAGAAGGCAGCAGTATATGGAAGAGTAGCCTTTAGTGGTGAGGATAGTGGAGCTGGGGGTATAGTGGCTGAGGTGAGTATGACAGCTGATAGTGATAGAACTGCCAATCTGAAAAAAAATCCAAATATGACTACTGATGGTGTGACTGAGTAGCTGGGGCTTTGAAGGCAGAGAGGTTTGACAGATAGTGTGATGGGCCTAGCAGTGACTCCATTACTCAAAAAATCAATCTTGGTATTTGTGGTCATGCTGTGCTTCCAGGGCCTAGTAGTGATGGTGAAAATAGTACTGGGGCTTATCACTAAGCAGGTGGAGTAGTGTCAGTAAAGTTTCTGAAGGGATTAGAGGGAGTAGAGGTGGGCTTTGAGGAGGCTGGGCCTTTGGAGGAGGTGCTGAAGATTGGATTGACTGTTGGGGAGATGTGTGTTCCAATGGCACATTGCCTGAGATGAGATCCCAGAGTGATACAACTGCTGGTAAAAGGAGTGCCCATAGTGATGGCAGTGGAGATAAGAAGGAGAGTCAAAGAGATTATGGTGGAGTATAGAGAGGTAGTAGATATTGGATTCTGAGTCTGGGAAGAGATCTCACTCAGGACTGGAGATGTCAATGTGAAAATTCAGCTGGCAGAGAAGAAAGCTATCAGAAAGGTGAGGGACTGGCCTTCAGTGATAGTCTGGGGGGCGATCTTGTGTAAGGTGATGAGGGTGAAGGGGAGTGAGGAGGAGGAAGAGAACTTACTAGAAGTACTGAAAGAGCTGAGTAGTGCTGTGGAGTGATAGACAAAGGCTTGGAAGGCTTTTATAGAGTTGATATACTTAGAGGTAGTGGATGGGAAGCAGATTTGAGTGGACAAGGGGTAGTGGGAAAGAGCTCAGAGATATAAGAGACAGAAGGAGCTGCTGGCTAAGCTGGAAGATAGACCACAGAAGGATACAGGCAGAATGGTAAAGGCAGGGGAGGCCAAAGCAAGTGTCTGAGCTGACAAGAGTAGCAGGAGTGCAGGGAAGGGGACAGGAGAGGACAGGGAGATGACTGGTAATGACCCATATGCTGATAGTATGTTTGAGGTCTGAGAGGAGGCCTGGGAGGACTTGCCTACCCCTACTCCTCTTATTAGGTGAGGTTCAGCTTCTCAAAGCAGAGTGGTAGAGAATGTACCAATACAGGGGGCCCAGTAAGTGCAATTTGGAGTTCCAGAGGTGGCAAATAGGAGACAAGTGGTGGTGGTTGGAGAGGAGGAACTAGTGGATATCTCAGAGGTGTGGAATGAGTCTATGAGTACTAGGATTGACACCACAATACTGGATAGAGGGAGGCCAGTGACTCCTAGGGGGAAGGAGGTGGAGAATCTACTTTGGATATACAGAATAATGAATAACCTGGCAGCTGAAGAGTTGGAAAAGGTAGACCTGAGAGTAATGAGCAATGAGCATTGAGTGCAGATTCTGCAGGAGGATAGAGTAGTGATGGTATTGAAGATGGAAATTCTTGAAGTATATCTGGAGGAGGAGGGGTATGAGGTTGATAAGGAGTAGGAGGCAGAGCTGACAGATGTTGCTGGTGAGAGGGCTAGATACTGCTAGACCAAGCATCATAGATTGCATCTCTGACAGGAGGCCTATCTGAAGTACTGAGAGAAGTTTGAGGAGAAGGCAGATGGAGAGATGAATAAGCTGTTGGCTGGATTGGAGGCTCAGAGGGCTGAAGAGGAGAAGGTGACTGTAGAATATAATCTGAATATAGTACAGGAAGAGGTGAATATAGAGCAGTAGGAATGGACTTGATAACATACTATATTTCATTATGAATAGTATAACTAACATTTTTTCTTTGAACATGAATGGGTTATGGGGTGCTTCTTGATATAGAAATATTTTTACTTGACTGAAGGGATTGGAGGCTGATATTTTCCTCTTGTAGGATGTCAGGTGTAAGGATGATTTGGATAGACTGGAATGGATAAAAGAATAGGGAGGTGAGGTAGTTTGGAAGGGCAAGGTTGGGATTCTAGTCTGGAAAGGTAGAGGGGAGATACAGGATATAAGGAGCTAGGAGAATAGATTGGTCTAGGGAGAATGAATATGTACAGGTTGAGAGCCAGTCACAGTGGGCTCTTGTTACTGCTCTGCTGTATGGGGTGAGCATATGGATTAGGTGAAGAGTCTCCAGGAGAGTGGGGTCCTTGCAGAGGCTGGGGTGGATATGCTTGGTGGAGACTTCAATATGGTCCAGGACATACTGATGAATAGAACAGATAGAGGACAGGGAGCTGAGAGTAGGAGTGGAGGGCTGATGGCATAAGAGGAAGTGGAAAGGCTAAGTACTCTGATTGATACTGATAGAGAGTGTTGGGGGGATAGGAGGATATACACGTATTAGACAGGGGGCCTGGGGATGAGAATTGACTAGATTTTGATGGCTAGCTGCTGGGGCTTAGATGTTTGGAAGTTACTGGAGGTAGAATGGTGTCTATGGTCAGATCATTAGGGGCTGTTAGGACAGAGACATTTTGGGGGGAGTAGGGATGGGCCTGGACATTGGTGCCTCAATTTCTCTTTATTAGATAATAGGATCTGATGAGATGAGTGGACTGAAGATATTCAACTAAGGGTAGAGAGCTAGAGGCAGAAAGGTGTCCCAGTTGGTGTTCAGTAGATGAGGATGAAAGAGATAGCCAGAGTCTACTGGAGTGAGGCTGGCAAGGAAGCTGGGAAGTAGAGAAGGCAATGGGTGAGATGGGCTTTTATTAGACTGGCTAGATACTTAGAAGATTGGGCAGAACTAGTGATATTGGAGGGGGGAGAGGATTGAAGATTAATGAGGGCAAAAATAGAGATTGGAGAATTATAATAGGTATTGTGGAAAGAGGAAGAGGCAAGGGTGCAGAGCTTGGCAGCATGGCTTCATTGGCAGGGTTTGGAGGAAGGAAAGAGGCCCTCAAAGTATCTCATGAGAGCTCTTTAGGTAAGAAGGGTACAGCAAAGATGGGAGGGGGTACTTGACTCTGATGGTATACTGGTGCATAGTATACAAGACATTCTTGGATCATTAAAGGAGTAATGGAGTGAATTATGGAGTGAGGAGGAGGGTGGGACTGATGCTGCTACCATTGACTGAGTATTGGAGGATTGGTACTCTCTACAAGTAGATGGGCTGGGTGACTTAGTGTTGTCAGTATAAGAGAAAGAAATCCTCCAGGTTCTTGCTGCAACAATATCAGGTATGATATCTGGGGAGGATGGTTTGCCCTGAGACTTCTAGAAGAGAATGGTGGGAGTCTCAGGAGTACTGGGTGAGATAACAGTATTGTGTGACTTTATACTACAGACAGAGAGATGGGTGGGAGAGCAAGATCTGGAGCTGGTGATATTGCTTTACAAGAACAAAGGAAGGTGAGAGGACTGAAAGAATTGGTAGCCAATTATGTTGCTAGACATGGACAGAAAGTTAGTAACTAAGATGGTGGTTGTGAGGCTACAGAAGGTGGCCCAGCAAGTCTTAAGTATTGGGCAGAGGGGCTTTGTAGGAGGTCAGCTCATTAGGGATGGCACAGCCTGGGTATATAGAGTTATTAAAGGGGCACAAGCTTGTAGACTGGATAGGTGACTGGTCTTCTTAGATTAGGAGAAGACTTATGATTGGGTGTGGTGAGTCTGGCTGATAAAAGTATTAGATAGGACTAGGGTACTATACCAGTTCCAGTCAGCAATGATCAGCCTACTAGAAGGGAGTAGGGCTGTACTCATATGTAATAGACATAGAGGGGTATCTTTTCCTCTAGATAGGGGTGTGCCCCAGGGGGACCCACTATCTCTTATTCTGTATGGAACCTCTAATGGACAGAATCAGATAGAAGATAGTGGGGCTCTCCATCTTTAGAATTGGGTGAAAAGTTGGGGCCTTCACAGATGATATAATAGTCAGCCTAGGATCAATTGCTGATGTTGAGAAGCTCAAGAAGACAGTGAAGTGGTATGAGGAGAACTCTGGGGCTAAACTCAATTAGCATAAGTGTGAAACTATAGTGTTAGGTAATAGCCTGATAGAAGGGGATGTTATTGGAACAATTGTCCCTACTGGTGAGATAGTACAGTACTTAGGTATTTATTTATCAGTATATGGGTCAGTACTACCTAGACTTTAGTGAGAGCAGAGGGTTGGAATCTGGGGAGAGGCCCTGTAGAGTTGGGGGGATCACCACTTGTCTCTAGCAGGGCATGTCTCAATTTTGAACATCTATTGACTGCCAAAGTTATAGTATCTGGCTTATCATTTGAATTCTCAGCCTGGGTGGTAAAGAGATTGATAAAGCTGGCCAAGAGGTGGATCTGGGCTAGAAGAAGGAGTCAGATCAGTTGGGAGGTCTTATTCTTACTGGTAGCAAGAGGAGGACTTGGGCTGGTTGACTTTCTGAAGAAGCTATACTGCTTGAGAGCATGGTGGTTAAAGAGAGTAGTAGAGTTGAGAGAGGGTAGTTGGGTCCCCCTATTGCAGAAGGTCTGAGAGATGAGATCCTTACCAAGAAGCTTGACAGGAGATCTCTTATCCTTGATTGGGCTTCAGAATACTGAACAATTGTAATATAAAGGCTTCTGGTGGGGAGTAGTAGAGGGGGTATACTGTATTAGAATTCATTGGCAGAGAAATAAAGGGGAGGTAGCTTGGGACCCAGTGATGCAGAGATAGGACCAAGTGTTACTAAGAGATATTCTCTTAATTAAGTTTAACATTAGTAATGGGATAGAATGCTAAAGGGAACTAGGCCAGGACCTGTAGTCTAGTAGATGGAGGGAGTGGGTATTGGAGAAGAGTGGAACTAGTATGGTATTTGGATCTAGAGTGCTGAGGTGAGGAGGTAAATATTGCTGAAGTACTGAGTGGTCTAGTAGTACATGCTGAGGAGGAATGTAATGCTCAACTTTCACTCAGGTCACCTTATCAAGGGGAGTTGCTTTGACTATGAGGAGTGCTATAATGTAAGGCAGGAAGGAGGATATGTGCAGATATCTGAATATTGGCTAAGAGAGTGTGAGGTACTTAGTGACTTTTGGTGGGCTGTTGGGAATCATTTGGGGGTAGTGTGTAGGAGAGATAGTATATGGGGTTGGTGGGAGGATTTGAGGGATAGACTGGTGGAGGGGGTGGGGAAGGAGTGGCTTACCTTAGGTTGGGTTTTGGTAATTTGAGTGGGGCTGGCTAGTCACTAGTTATTTGTTTTTAAGGATGAGAGGAGACTGGGCTTGAGGGACTGGCTGTTATATTGGCATAGCCTTATGGAAGACACCTTGACAGACTGGTGACTTAGTTGGGGGTTGCAGAGTGGTTGAAGGCATTGCTTAGTAGAGAAGATCTGTGGGCAGAGTGAGGAGAGAATTGGAGTAGTGGGTGAAAAGGTGGTCTTTATTCATAATGATATAGAGAGAGGCTCTCCTATGGGGATTAGATAGTAGGAGATGATACTATATACTTATTAATAGACTAGTAATAAATAGTAAAGTCCAAGTGATTATAAAAAATATATATATATATATCTGAATCTGATTTTCAATATAGTATAGATTTATAATTAGTAGTTATTCAATCTTATAGTTGTATGATTTGTTTAATTATATAAAAGTATAACTATATAAAACTTATAATTATATAGATTATATATATATACAGATTTTATAACTATACAAAATGACTGACAAAAAAAGAAGTCTTAACTTAACTACTATATAGTTAGTAAACTTATATAAATATTTTAGTATCTAGAGTAAATAAATCTCAGATTAAAATAGTTTAAAGTAAAGATATAAGAGAATTAATAAGTCTGTAGATAAATATATTTTGAACTTATCTACTCTTATATCTAAGAACTCTGAGAAATTAAAGAAGATTAAGTATTTAAGATAAAAAAATCTACCATACTTTTAAGATTATATATCTACTATATTACAACTTAGTATCTATTAGCTAGTAATTTAAGATAAATCTCTCACTTTTAAGCTAAATAATAAACAACTGTTACCATCTGAATACACACTTAAATCAGAGTATAAGATAAATATAAAACTATCAGTATTCTATAGATATATCTCTAATAAGTTAATTATTATCTTCTTTAATAATTTTAAGTAATATATTATAATAAGAACTCTAATACTAATACAATAAGTAGTCCTTATACTATTTAGTCTCTAAGGACTGACAAGAACTATATTTATAGCTATAAATTATACTGAAAATAATAATATCACAATACTGATAATATAGAAGGCCTGGTTATAAACTATCTACTATATAGACAAAATCAAGTAGACTTCAAAGATAGAAGAAGAAGACTCAGTAGAAGCTAGGAGAGTGAACTCAGAGCTATAGTCAAAGCAAATGAAAGATATATAGAAAAGTATATATAAGGGAAATAAACAAAGAATATAACTAAATTTGTATCAGCTATTTATTACTATGCAAAAGTATAATCCTTATATATAAAATACAATATCCCAAAAAGAGAGATATACTATAACTTGGGGTGAACTAAATTAGGAATCATAACTGTCAAAAATAAGTAAAGATAAAGAGAGAGTCAATCTCAGTTGCCTCCAAATTAGTCATAAGTATTAAAGAGAAAAGGTATTATATCTATAGCTTAAATAATCATACAGGTATTAGAATACTATAATCTATCCAGAACTCTATATTTATACTGACTGAAGATAAAGAAGAGGAGGGTAATTTGGATTTTGTTTATAGTAGATGGCTCTATTATAAGAGTAGGTTTATAGTATAAAGTAAATAGAATACTAGAAAAAAGATAAAGATAATCTCTTTCTCTACTACCTTACTAGTTATAAGATTTGGTAGACAACTTTCTGAGTTTCCTTTCCTCTATTATTACTCTCTCTATCTCAAGTTGGTTTGCTGTACCTGTAAGGATATAGTAAGAGAGAAGCAATGATATTGAGTTGCTCCTTTCTCATTATTGGATCAGTGTCTTTTATACTTTTTCATAGTTTCTAGTACTTTCAGCTATATCTGAAGTATATTCATTTTGATATAGTATCTTCTTCTTTTACTATTATCAATGAGGTGATATCTGATATATTATGAGCTATATATAGAGTCAGCTGATCTTAAGTATCAAGTACTAGTATAGGTTACCTACAGATCTTCAGTATCTATGGTGGGGCCCTCTGAGCTTTGGCAAGCTTTTCAGCAAGTGTGATTCTGGCATAAGTAACTACTTTTCAGATAGAGTTAGGATGAGAAGAGAGATGACCATTATAGATAGAAGAAAGAGTAATTATAGTAGACCAGTAGGATCTCAGACTAGGGGTAGTCATTGAGGCTGAGGCAGGTACTGTATCAGTGGGGCCTTCTGATTAGTACAGAGTGGTTAGATGGTAGGTATCACTTTCAGCTACTTTTGACAATTTGTAAAGTTGAGCTCTAATTATTGAGAGTGATTAGAGAGCCCAAAACTACTCAGATTAAGCATCTTGGCTGCACTCAACTAGAATCAAGAGCTGATATGACAACATGATCAAGGCCTACAGACTTGAGTAGTGAGGTATTAGGGGTCTCCTCTTATCTCATATATAAGTTCTTTACTCATCTCATCAGAGAGAACTAGGTCCTACTTACTGTTCTATACTTTGAGCTATGCAAATTGACTCAGACATGGCCTTGTATATATGTTGGGGTTTCAGGTATGTGCCTAAAGCATATGTTTGTTACTCTCTAGTGGTAGGAAGAGCATGGTGCATAGAATGAGGTGTGGGCAACTTTGCCCTGCTGCATCTGGCATAGTTGAACTGCTGGACAATAGTTAGCCTAGATTTAATGGGGGTGTAGTGCTTAGGGGGTGGTGGGGGAGGGTTTTGGCCTATATAGTCTAGGTTCCCTTCCAATAAAATCCATGGGACTTCGGGTCTGTAAAACAAAAAAAAAAAAAAAAAAAAAAAAAAAAAGAGAAGAGACGAAGAGACGTGGAACGATAAAAGCCAGTCATGAACAGATAAACCACATAAAAGCCAGTCGCGAACGCATGGTCGCCTAGGCTGAATATGGTTTGGAAAAGATAAAGGTAATTAGAGCTTGGAAGCCAATCAGAAATTGGAAAAGCGCCGTTTCTGATATTTTTGGGAAAGTGCGTATAGTGCACCGTATATACTAAAAATTAAGTCATGTGTTTTACTGCGTGAGGTTGCGTCAAAGATAGTTGGAGTTTATCATGTGATCAGCAATTCCGAGGTGACATAGGCTGACACGTCAGTGGGGCGAAACGTGCTTTATTTGAGAGTACTCGGGTTGTGACCGCGCGAATCACTTTCTTTTTCGATAGAACATGTATTAAAACGTCAAGCTATGACTCTGATCAACCATAAAGTTAACGCTACAGATTTTCCAAAGCTCCCCGGTGCCCCAACCGCCTTTGTTGTCAAGACTGTTTATATGTTATGTTGATGAATCTCGTATGTTTGTATCTCGCATTCGCAATACACAATACATCTCTTGTTCGGCCTCAAATTTCATCAGCCCGCCGAAAAATCCCAGCGATTCTTCTTCAACCATACCTCAGCCCCAACGCAAATCCGACGATGAACCCCGAGTTCATCTGCAGGTGGCGCCCGAGGTACTGTGAAATACGGTTGACAATTATGCGCGCATCCTTGATCGTCACCTTGCCGTCTTTGTCCACGTCCAGGGCTTTGATATAGCCTTTTTCAAACCTGTCCCATGATATTTGGATGTAGCCTTGTGATTCCAGTATCTTGAGTTGTGGTAGTAGTGATGATAACGAGGAAACGGAAGCGAATAATAATAATTATTAAAAGGGAGAATCTCGCAATATAACACACGATGGTCGAGAGGCAGCGTGAAATAATCTATATATAAAGCGGTCTCCATCACCCTCATTGTAAAACAGGGACAGAAACCAAAAAAAAAAAAAAAAAAGATACACGATATATATACCTGCACGAAGATAAATCCAGCCCCCACAGTCAACGCGGCTACCTTGCCCACCTTCTTTACCAGATACCCAGAACAGAACCCCATGGTGGTTCCAAACGAAAGTTGCTGGCCATTAAAGGAAGAAAGGCTATCTCCAAAAGTGTCCTTGTCAGAAGGTGTCAACGGTTTTTTGTCAGTTGAGGAGTTGGGTATCGAGGAGGTGGCGCGAGTGGCTTCCTTCGTTTCGCCTGAAAGATAAATAAGGAACATTTTATTGATATCGTGCAGAAATACTGGGACTCTTTCAAGAGAGGGGGGGGGACTTACCAGCGCAGTAGACGGTATTCTTTGCCCAGGGGACGTACAAAACACTCAGAGATATGGCACCGAGTCCAATAGCAATGTTTTGTCTCGTCAATGCAATGGCTGCCAGAAACCGAGATAGTGAGGGTGAGAACCTGTTTAGAGCCTGCAAGACAACAGCGGCGAACACATACCACGGCGAGCCAACACGGTTTGGGCCTGAGTGGCTGCAGCCGGAGTGTGCAGGGCCGAAAGATGAGGGACGAAGGTGTAGCGAGAGGTGCCCAGCAGACGGACGGCAAGGCAAGGAATAAAGACGGACATTTTGAAATGGATCAAAAAGGACAGAGAAATGGCAAGAGAAATGACAAGCCTAGAATGACATCACGACTATACCATATACAGCAACTCATTGTGCTCGCTTAGCCAGCAGACGAAGCATCGTAATTACTTTGAAGAGAGTGGTTGAAATTTCCATCTTTCTCAAGCACCATGTCATGAACTTCTTGGAGAGGAGCTGAAGTTGAGTACGCTTTTTTGTAAAGCAGATATCCTCGAGATGGTCATCTAATTTATGTCATTATATTCAAAAAATAAAATAAACAAAATCCGACCAAATTCGGAATGCACGCGTTTTGTTGGTCGCGTGCCACTTTGCAACCCAACACTCTTTGCACCTGGCCTCCTTCCTCAAAAACAATGGCAACCCCGCCCTTTCAGAACCTATTCGACTTCAACCCCGACTTTCTCGCCTCCTCAGCCTTCGGCTTCACTCCTCCCGACCTCGGTCCCGCAAACACCTCACCGCGCCCAAAGCCCTCAGCCGCATCTCCGGCCGCCCGCGATAATGCCTTGGCCACCCTCGACTTGAACATCACCCCACGGCAATACACCAAACCCAACTCGACGACGCCACATCAGTTCATGATCCCACCGGATTCGCCCCTCGCCTCGTCCTTCTACAGGACACCCAAAAAACCGGACGCGATTGCCATCGCGGACGAACTGGATTTGACCCTGGACGACGTGCTCGCTTCACCGTTTGATATGGGCTTTTCGGAGGTCAAGCACAAGCCACCCCTTAGTGCGTCTCGTGTTCATCCGCACGCAAATAGACGTTTTGCGTCCTTCCTCCACGATAACAGGCTCGAGAACACAGACTTCGCCTCCGCAGCGAAGGCCAAACTCCCGCACGATATCACCCTCGACACGGGAGATCTCCAGGAGTTGGACAGGCTGCTCTCTGAAGCCTCCTCGGCTGCGAAAGGGCCCCCGAAAGAGCCACCAGCAGCGGTGACCATCTCCGCACACACCCAGACAACGTCTCTCGCGGATCGTTCTTCGTTGGCGTTGGCTCCATCCGCACCGCCACGGCCTTCGTTGCATGAGAACACGGACGTATTTGGGATTGGCTCGTTCGACGAGGTGTTTATCACCGATGCTGACTTGGTATTTGTCTCTTTTTTTTTTTCGGCAGAGCATGTTTACGGTCCATTATCCGTCTTTGAATTGCGTGATTTAATAAATCAATCGAAGAGTAGAAAACGCGTTATAAAATTTTATTTTCGACTGAAAAAATCCAGAAAAAAGCGCAGGAGAAACTTCCCGATGATGAGGTCAAAACCCGTGAAGATACTTTATCGGAGCTAACGCAATCCCTACTGACGCTCAGCGAGCCGGGCGAACCGGATGAGGACGCGGTGGCAATCTTTGATAGTGTACAGATATGCAACAACTTTGTATGCATCAAGTTCGTTCGATTATTTCTATTTTTTTTTTATTTTTTTATTTTTATTGTGTTCACTCTCTCATCATGATGCACAACAGGTCACCTTGGGCACCGGCACTCTCACGCTGACCCACACCACGATCACGTGGCGTGGTCATCTTTTAGATCTTGCTTCCGTCTTGCCAACGACGTTGCGGTACCCACTCGCCGTGTTGTCGGACGTCCGCGCCAAGGTCGTGCCAGATGGGCGGACACCGCCGATGGTGTTACTGACTATTGGGGAGAGCGTGTTTGTGCAGGTTGTATTTCGGGAAGGTGAGATCCAATGATGGTTGTTTTCGTTTTATAATCAGAAACGGCGGGTGGATTGGTGGTGCGCGGTTAATTCTCAATCCCGCCGACCTTGTTTTGACCCCCCCAGGGAAAGAAGACGAGCCGGCACGATGCGCGGAGGCGATTCGAGGTCAGATGGAAATTAGGATAAGAAGGCCCGTGGAAAAACAGACCTTTGTCGAGGTCGACTCTTCGTCACGTACTGGTGAAGCCGTGGAGAATGCAGGCAGGTAATGGTAACAGGTTTCGCATGACGATATCTTTCTCGCCGCATTGATTACGACATAAAATCGGGAGATCTTGCTCGTGACATTATGTTCCTACCTTCTTTCGTTCCTGCAGGACAACCCCAACCGAAACCAACTCTGTGGTCACAACTACAACTACCTCCATTCCACTATGTGAAGCTATCCGGCCCAGCCTTATTCCCATACCATCCACCTCGACCTCTTCCTCTACCTCGTATTCCTCAACATCCGCGCGAAGTTCATCGTCGTTATCGAAATCTTGCACCAAAACGGTTATCCCGGCACCGAAACATATCATTCCTGCCAAAACTACAACCGCCACGCGATCGACAGCTGCACCAGCAATGTCGTCGGTTCCCACAGCAACCAAGAGCATGCTGAGAAAACCGACTACGGTGGCAGCCGGTGTCAGTACGGGGACCAACCTTGGCGAGGCTAGCCGGCGGGTCCTTCCGGCCCCGAGAGCTAGCTTGACGGTCGGTGCAGCTCCCGCTGCTGTGAGTACCAAGAAAGCAGACTCTATCAACGCTGCCGCCGCAAGTCGCGTGTGGACGACGGGCTTACTTGCAACGCGTTCGTTACGGGTCCGTAATGGTGTCTCAGCGTTGCCCACCCTGGCAGCGGGCGGATCTTCGGGTGCTGGTGTCGGTGTGGCGGCGGGTCGAGGGGGCAGGATGGTGGGTGATGGGTCACCGATGGGGAAAGAGAACGTGGGCGCAAAGCGTGGTGCCTCGGCGTCGTTCGAATCGTCGTTGGGGATGGCGAGAGGGCATGAGCGCGACGAATTGGCACGAGGATCCGGGGGTAAGGGGGTCGGTCTGGCGGTTGTGGAGGTCGCAACAACGAATGCAGCGCTGGTCTCTGATATGGAAGACGATGATGGTGGGAACGATGGTTTCAGGTAAGAATGAATCCCCACTGGCTTAGCGATATCTCATATTGTTTTGCAATAGGGATTCTATATCTGATAAAACGACATCTTCATTCGTTGTGATCTGGATTCCTACCCTACCCCAACTTCATCAAGGCTCGTGCTGTCTGAGGCGAAGCGGAAACGTGACGAAACAATTCGCGCGGCAGAGGAAGAGTACCGTGATACGGTCGAGCGCCTAATGAGCGAAATGCAGGGGAGAAAGCGGAGAAGAGTGGAGGTGGAGGTGAAGGTAGAGGAAGAGAAGGAAGGCGCGGTTGGAGGGGCCGTTATAGCATCATCGTCAACAGGCGCTGTTACAGCGGCAGATCCACCCCTGTCGCCGTTGCGAGCAACAGCACCAGCCCTCGCGGCCGGCATGAGTGCACTAGCATCACCGGCTCCGGGGGATCCGCACGGGGAATGTCAGCTTTGTTGTGCGGAGCAGGAGAGTCGAGGTTGGTATCCTTGCAGTTTTCCAAACGTTGAGCCTTGCCGTCTCTGTTCAACTCATGATGTTGACTGTTATCTGTGTATTTCCCTGCAGTATTTCGCCCATGCGGACACCGTATCTGCGGAGCCTGTACAGAAAAGCTGAGCGAGATGGGCAGAGGGGCGTGCCCGTGGGATCGGATGAAGATTGAGACTGTGGAGGAATTTTGAAAAATAAAATGTCGAATTTGTGACTGGCCTGCAAACATGTGGCTGTCTGCATACATGTGACTTGTTTCGTTCTCTTTATCCAACAACCATGAAGAAGCGCCACACAAACGCTAAATTCGTGCGTCTCCGCAAGGTCACTCAAACTAAAGAGGACATCGAACTCAACCGAAGGATACGTCGCATTAACGAGGCCATCTCTAGCAAGGAACTCGATCTTTTACGCCATCTGGCGAGAACTGATAATGGTTTCGTCAACGATGGCTTGAGAAGGCGCGCGTGGTATGTTGGATGGCGCACTCCGATTGGAGCAAACCCACGCAGCCTTCCGGCGTATGGTAGTGAAGGCACTGTTGGGCCGAGATTGTCTTCGCGAATCTTTAGGGAACTTATTAGCTAAAGTTCTGCACTACACGTAGGCCTCTTTTGCTGCATTGTGGGAAGGTCATCGACGATTGGGATGAAAATAAGGCAGGTATGTGCAGAGTGTGTTTTCTATTTTATGACGAAGCCACTCGAGAAATCTGCTATTGTCTCCACTGCTGCTCAACCTTTTCCTTCTTTCTCGCCTGATAGAAGAACACAAGGATGAGCGCCAGGTTCTGTTAGACGTTGAAAGGTCGTTGAATAACTACCCTACAGGTGGGTCTTATCGGAAATTAGCATTTCTAGTAACGTCCATACTCTTCTGCGCAAGTAGTCAATCAGACACGTCGTCGTTTCATGGTTTTCAGATCTAACCCCTGTGACCAAGAAACAGAAGCAAGACGATTTAAATGATATTATCGTTGAGGTCCTGCGAAAGTACCCGCTCCTGCACTATTACCAGGTGAGGTTTGTGTGCTCAGGCCTCATTGCCCTGGTGGCCTTGACAGCATGATTATGTTACATCAATGATTTGCCAACAATTAGGTAGCCGCCAATTCTAACGTGATCAAATAGATTGATCAAGTACCTTTATTATTTTCCGCAGGGCTACCACGATGTTTGCACGTGTTTCCTCATCGTCATGGGCAAGACCAACGCTATTCCCGCCATCGAAAATGTCTCGCTATTCCTCATAAGATATCCTTTTAGGAACAAATATATATGGTCATGCATTTGATTGGTTGTCAGATGAAAGGAGAACCTTACATGATTGCTATAGTGGTCTCCCCCCCCCCCCTCCTTTTTTTTTTTTCTCCGTATATATACCTTAACTACCGGAACGACTTCCTTTCTCACACAGACGCGATGCTTGACTCTCTCGAGCCTATTCTGCGACAGCTGACGCTGATCAACACACTATTGAAGCTAGAGGACCCGCCAGTGTTTGATTTCATTGATGAGTAGGTGGTCTCTGGTCCGATACAAGTACCAGTTCCTCTGTTTTTGTGTTTGCTTGCACTTACCTTGCTTGCCAAGGTGTAAGGCGCTGACCTTCACTTCTACCTCATCATAGAGTCGGCGTCCTCCCCTACTACTGCCTCAGCTGGATCCTGACCTGGTGCAGTCACGACATTACTGATTTCGCCAAGGTCGCTCGGCTCTTCGACTTCTTCATCGCGTCTAACCCGCTCATGCCTGTATACTTTGCGACCGCGGTACGTTCTGCGCAATGGTAGGTTGACGTAAAGCCGGAAAAAGCTGGCCTGTTGGTTCTCACTTTGTCGAATTTTTCTACCTGCAGGTCGTTCTTTCGCGTCGCAAAGAGCTTTTGGAGATGGAGCCGGATAATGCGCTGGTGCACCATTTCTTGTCAAAGTTCCCGCAAGATGTGGATGTCGATATTTTGGTGGTGCACGCGATCGAGCTGGAGATCAAGTTCTCACCCGAGGAGTTGCAACGTAAGGCGGGGGCTGGGTTAGACGAGACGTTAGTATCGCCTTGCCCAAAGGTCGTTGTTACATACATGTGCGTTTACTCCATCACGCACAACATCTTGACCCTCCATCATACCCCTTAGCTCGACCGTCAATACCTACGCCACCCTTTGGTCCTCCCTCCAGCCAGGTGATGTACCCTCCAAACCGGATGCTGAGCGCATCTTGAGCCTTCCGCCTGCCGAGCGCAAGCCCTCACGATTTGGCGACCAGGGGCCGGCCCGCAACGCCAAGGAGCGTCTGGTGTTGAAGAACCGCACACTTTGGACTCTCCTTGCTGTCGGGGCGGGGATGGGCACGGCCGCATTGATCATGCTGAACAATCACGCGATGAGGTGAGTGAGTGTGTGGCGATACTGGGTATTTTAGTTTTGGTACGAGCGGTTGCTTGGTCTGTCGAATTTGCTTATATGTATTGTGTTTGGCAATCGTCACAGGCAATGGATGGTGGACGCGTAGCGCTTGATCCCTCGCAACTTCTTTGGCCATGGAAAAACTTTGATCGAGGCCAGTGATTTCTGTCACGAGGACGTCTGGCGCCCCTATATATCTCTTTTTCCGCTTGTTCATACCAAATTCGCTCACCCACCCCGTGGCCTTTTGGCGTATAGAGTATGTAGACAGTCGCCGTGTGACAACGCATGTATCAGTACAAGTACAATGGTTTCTTCGATAATGCTGACCAAACTTTATGCAAACCGAATATGTTATGCAGAACTTATGTTAAAGAAATTATGTTATCAAGGAGTTTGCTCCTTGAAGATACAACACAGTATACTTTCAACACGTGACGTACGTATTCCACTTCTATGCCTACCATGGGTAGCAGTACGATGTGTAATGACATCTGGATCAATTGCATCGGATATCAGAGACATCCCCACATCATTGCTAGTCAGACCCAATACCTCCAACAACTCCCCAATAATCAAGCAATACATAACACAAATCATAACCCCACGGATGATGAACAAGCACAGAACGATAACTACGATTAAGCACAGAATGGCGATGAACGATGACTAAGTACAGAATGACGATGATAGTGCTCTACATGCGTCAACCTAGAAGACCAATCACTACGAGGTACTCACAAAGCGATTTCAGCAGTTGTCAGCAGAGGGGTGGGAATTTCGTTGGTTGGCATCTCGTCAGTACGGCAGGGGGACAAGTCTGTCGTGGGCTGCGCACGGGGTGGACGCTAACGCCAAGGACAACAATTTATGAACGTCGCTCCACTATCTCTGCTCGTGACCGAGGACAATGCCAAGACAAGAATGGATTAACGCCACTTCACCTCGCTGTAGAATACAGGCACGTCGAGATGGAACCATGGCAGCAGAAACGACGACGGCGGGAATTGAGAGGCCGAATACGAGTGCCGTCGTTGCACAACCCTAAAAAGGACCGACGTTCTCCACAGTGATCCGGAGTTCCTTTTTCAGAACCTAACTCCTGCAACAGGAACATCATGTTACGCGAGGCGGGCACACCACATCACGCGCACATTTCTAGCCTTTAACTTTCGCGACTGCAACGAATTCATACAGCACATTCCGCAATCCGAAAAAATTATAACTGGCGACCCACAGTATTCGGCACCCGTACGGCCTAGCTCAGCACTTTGTGCTTTGTGGCCCCTGCGGCTGTTGTTTATAGGGGGTTTCAGCTGAAACAGGGAACAGTCGGAATTTGCGTGACGTCATTTTGTGATGTTAATTCTCGTCCCTATATAAAACTATAACTAAGACTAAAATGATGAAGAAGCCAAACTACTGTTAGTGGAATACAATGATGAGTAATGGGTTGGGGTTGGAATTGGGGTTGGGATTGAGCTTTGAGTTGAGATTAGAGTTAGAGTTAATGTTGATATTAGTATTAAAATAGATAATAGGAGATAAACAACAAAGCAACAGAATAGGATGGATGATTGAGATGAGATAGAATTAGTATTCCACAAATCCAACCCAATTAACCTGAAACCTGACCCATAAAACAGCCAACTCAGAATTAGATATTACTTATTTTTAACCTAACTGAGAATTATACATTATTTATCTTTAATCCAATCTAGATATATATCATCTATCTTTAACTTGACCCAGAAATATACATCACCCATCTTTAACCTGATCTAGAATTATACATCACCCATCTTTAACCTGATTCAGAAATATACATATACAGTGATAGTCAAAAGTGTACCAATGTTCAGTTTTTATTAATATTTAATTATATTATAATCCCAATATAAAATATTTTAAATCAGAATTTTAACCATTAATAGACTAGTGTCTGAGCTTTTGAATAGTATATATTTTATTTTATTTGGATGATTATGGATATTAATATAACCATTTTAAGTTAAATTATCCATTGGTACACTTTTGACCCTTTTCAGTATATAAACCTTTTTTTTTTTTTAGTGCATACATTTTACATGCTATTGATATCCAAATTTT
>RBNI01002544.1:0-18193 GCA_003990745.1 Jimgerdemannia flammicorona | reverse complement strand
AAAAAACAAAGAAAAAGAACAAAGAAAAAGAACAAAGAAAAGAACAAAAGAAGAGAGAGAGCAAAAGGAAAGGGTGATGTCACCAAAGTGCAGCAGGAAAAAAAAAACAAGAGCTAAATGAACAAAAGAAAGGGTGATGTCACCAAAGATTTCAATCCAGATAGATCAATCCAGATTTCAATCCAGATAGATCAATCTGGATGGACTAATCCAGATGGACCAATCTGGATCAGATCATGAGACCAATCCAAGTTGATTTAAATCTATCACATAACAAATCTGACTCGAATCTCATCCTGATCAACTCCATCTAGTCAGAGCACTATATGTAGGATGTCATTGCTGATGACATTATCATGTTTGGTAGTGGTGGGAAGGAGGTCTGGGGCTCTCTAGTCTATGAGATTCTCTTCTACAAAATAGGGAATAAATGTGGGGTCTTGGAGAGATCTAACCTGGATGCTTGGGCCTTGGAATACTGAGATCAATCCTTATAGGAATTGGTCTGGGTTGTCCTGAAGGATAGGATGCCAGAAGTCTTCTACTTCATCACTATTGAGGGTGATAGTGAACTGGACTTCTGTAGCTACTCTGGTTTCTAGTACATTGATATGGCAGGATGACAGGTCTCTGAAATCTGAGACTCTAATATACTCCAAGTTGGAGATTGACCATGGTGCATGCCTGAAGATCTGATGGATTTTCTTAGCTGTCCTTGCTTCACATATATCCATGAGAGTAGCATCTTGTAACTCTTAGGGGCTGGCCTGTGGGAACTCCCAGCAGAGAAGGTTTCCTATTTCATACTCCTGCTATATTTAGAGGTATTCAGTAGCAATGGTGGTCCTTGTTTCCATTTTATAGCAGTAGAGGATATAATGATAAGAGTTACCAGTACCCAGGTTGACACTAGGAGTCCTTCTTGAGTGGGTCCTTATGGCTCTTCTGATGTCTTGAAATATCCTTTCTTTGACTAAGATGCCTTGATGATTCCTTGACCTTGAGATTTGGCAAGCAGTAGGCATTTCATTTGTAGTAAGTCTTTGAGCTATTTTGGGATTAGTGGGTCTTGTTGATTGCTGCTACTGTGGTTTCTTGATCCTTCTTTTATATTTCTCAAGATATCTGAACTATGGTCACAATGACTCACAGTTAGTCATTATTGCTCATCTCATATGCTGTATGATCTTCTTGTGCTCCAATTTGGTAGCTTGTAAGGAAAGGCTGTCTCATGTACTGATGTCATCATTCTGGAATCACTATTACATCTTTCTCCTGAATAAGGATCTTCTTGAGTATACTTATTCATTAGTCCAGTCCTGAAAAATTTGCTGATCCCATAACCTCTGATAAGGAGTCAAAAAGTAGTGTTTATAGGCTAGTATCTTCTCTATATATTTTGGCATGATGGTGAAGGGTCACTCCCTTCATATAGAGCAAGGGTCTGATTCTGATCTTGACCAATCAGTTGATAGTTTGAACTCCTCTGGCTTTGAAAGTCTTATAGATAAGTAGTTACTGATACTATATCTCTTAGAGAATGGTCCAGACAGATAGCTTGCTGGTCACAGAACATGCTGTTACAATTCATGAACTAGAACCTCATGAGTGGTCATCATATTTTGCTTCTCTTGTATAGGTTCATGGTACTTCTTGAGTCTGTTCCTATGTACTGTGGTAGACAGTATGGTCTCTGAGATTTTTCTAAGCCAGAAGGTGGTTCCCTTGATATCTTGCACATAGAAGAGTCCTTCCAATTTGGGCTCCAGTTTTCACAACCATGAGGCTTCTACTATATTTTGATATAGTAGAACCTTTTCTCCAATTCAGATGGGTTCTAGGGCCTTGTGATTCTTTTCTGCATTCTTCCTTGTCAGTACTTGTAACTTGGTGATGTAATCTTCAGCCTTCTTCCTGATTTGGTGTAGTCTCTGGATTTCTGCATTAACCCATCTCTAAGTTAGGTCTAGATTTGTGGCTGAGGTTCCATCAGAATCTTCTTCTCTGAAGAGCAGCTCTCTTGGGGTGAAGTGTGTGCTCTGTGACTGTATATCTCATAGGACAGAGAGGGTGGTTGAGAGATAGTTATCCCAATTCTCATATGTCTCTGAGATCTTCGCTAGGATGTTATTGAGGGTCTTGTTAGTTCTCTCTGTCTGTCCATTTCCTTGAGAGTGATACGTGGTGGTCTTGATGTACTGGATCTTGTATTTCTAATATATTATCTCATGGAATCTATTGACAAATTCCATTCTACAGTCTGTTGTGATTTGCTTTGGTGTCTTGTAGCAGCAGATGATTTCTCAGTGCAGAAAGTCAGCTATAGAGAGGGCATTGGCTTCTTGTAATACTCCTGCCTCTATCTATTTGGTGAAGAGGTCTACAATAACTATAATATAGCAGTTTCCTGATAATGTTACTGGTAGTGGTCCAATGATATCTATTGCGATGTAGTGGAAGGGGATAGGCTCAATTCTTGATGACCCAGGTGCCTGGTCTTGCTGATCTTATTTCTGTTTTTGGTACTTATTACATCCTTTGACAAATTGGTACAGGTCTTCTTCTATCTTGGGCCACTACATAGTTCTTCTTGCTTTGTTATATGTGTTGGTTCCTCCTAGGTATCCTTGTTCATATACTTCCTTCATTATTTGATACTTCTTGTATTTGGGTATTACTAGCTTTCCTCCTTTTCTGAGTGTAGTGTTGTCTAGTTCAAACTGTTTCCAAGTCTGGTTGACAATGGTGATTGTCCAGGGTTTGAGGTGGTTGGGCATCTTCCACTGCCCAAGATAGCTGATTAATCCATAGTATAGCTCCTTATTCATGTTGAATAGTCTTGATAGAGATGTTTTGGGATGTCCTTGAGAGTGCATCAGCATTGGTATTAGTCTTTTCTAAGCAGTGCTTGACAGTACAATTATACTCTTACAGCCTGTAGATCCATCTGGCATATATTTCTTTGGAGTTCAGAGTGTGAAATAGCCAGGCAAGAGTGGAATGGTCTGTTTGAATGGTGAAGTGTTTCTCAGCTAGGTAGTAGTAGAACTTGTCTACTGCCCAAACTACTGCTAAGCATTCGAGCTTGCATGACTCGTAGTTCTGTTCTGCTCCATGGGTACCTTGGCTTGTATAGGAGATGACATATTCATGTCTATCTTTCTTCTGAGCTAGAACTGCTCCAAGTTCTATAGCACTTGTATCTGTCTACAGGATGAATCCTAGGTTCCAATCTGGTCTTCTGAGGATAGGTGCTTGGGTCAACCTGGTCTTGAGTTCGTTGAAGGTTTCTTGGCACTCCTTGGTCCATTCAAATTTGGTCTCTTTCTTTAGTAGCTCATAGATAGGTACTGTAATGTTGGAATATCCTTTGATGAATCTTCTGTAGTAGCTGGCCAGTCTAAGGAAGGCATGGACTTCTATGGTTGTTCTGGGTCTCAGGTAGGCTACAACAGCCTCGATCTTCATAGAGTCTGTATGGATTCTGGTCTGGTTGATGAGGTGTCCTAGATAGGCAATTTCCTGAGCTGCAAACTTGTATTTCTTGGGCTTGATGTAGAGGCCATGCTCCTTGAGCTTCTTGAGGACTAGCTGTATGTGATTAATATGTTCCCATGCAGTGTTGCTGAAGATAATCATATTATCAATATAGACAAAGAGCCATTTTCCAATCTCGTTGCTGAAGACTCTGTTCATTATTTGCTAGAAACTTGCTGGGGCATTGCACATTCCAAATGGCATTCGCAGATAGATATAGGTGGCATTAGGTATGATGAAGGCTGATTTCTCACTAGCATCTTGAGTAAGATCAATCTGATGGAAGCCTGAGAATAGATCCAAGGTGGTATAGTATTTGGCTTCACTTCCAAGGGTGGTAAGGATTTCTTGAATATTTGGCAAGAGCTGCCTATCCTTCTTGGTGATGGTATTGAGCTTCCTGTAGTCAATACAGAGTCTTGGTGTGAACTCTCCAGGCTTGCTTCCTTTCTTTAGGGCAAGGATAATGGGTAAAGCCCAGGGACTGATAGCTTGCTTGATGATTCCGGCTTCTTTCATTTCCTTGAGTTCGGCTCACAGCCATTCTCTGTAGGCAGGTGGTATGGGTCTGGCTTTCTGGTAGATGGGTTTGATATTACCAGTGTCAACTTTGTGGTAGTACTTGGGTTCTTGATTGTGGATATCTCTAAAGTCTGTAGCAAGTACTCCTTCATTCTGGTGCAGGATCTTGAGAAGTTGTTCCTCTAGGGGAAAGTTTTCTCCAATGGTATATGTGTGCTTGTTCTGGTCCTTATCTTTCTTGTACTCAAGTTCAGTAATCTTGGTAGTGGCATAGACTCCTCTTCCAGTAGATCCAAAGCCTTGTTCTCCTCTCTTGGTCTTGATGAGTTTGATGGTTTCAATGATCTTGGGCTTCTTGACTTCATGGATCAGCATCTGGCCAATCCTGTCATACTTCTTGACTTCAAATGGGGTAGTGTGGTTGTAATTTCTGACTATAAGGAAGATCTTGCCAGTGTAATTAGGGTCAATTACTCCTCCTTCAACTGAGATTTCACTTTTGGCCAGACTGCTCCTGGTCTTGATAATTCCAGCATGGTTCTCTGGTAGCTTGACTCCAATTCCAGTGTCAAGTAGGGTGGTGGTCTGTGGTTTGAGGGTAGCATCTTGAATGCTGGCAAGGTCTATTCCTATGACTCCTTCAGTCTTATATTCTGGGATCTTGGCTTTGGGATGAAACTTCTTGACCTTGAGGGTGATGTCTGATTCTTGTTCCTCCTTATCATTACTGTCAGCCTGAAGCTCTGGGGGCTGGTCATCTTCTTCGGCTTTCCTTTTTGCTTCAGCAGCTTCTTGCTCATGTTTCTGTTGGCAGATTTTCCTGACTTCACTGATACAGGACCAGCAGTCATTCAGGTGTTCAGAGCAGTACATCCTAGTACCATAGAGGCATCTTCCTTGAGGGACATAGCCATCAATGATCTTGTTGTACCACTGCTCATCTGTGAGCTTGGGTGTCTTGTTCTTGTTCTTGTTCACTGAGTGCATGAAGACCTCTGTATCTTCTTCATCTCCTTTCTCCATATCTGGTAGGACTTCTTTGTGAATATTGATAGAGACTTGTACCTTTCTCTCTCTATAGTTGATCTGCATCTTCTGGGCATTGAGGTCAATGATGGCTCTGGCCTTATAGAGCCATTGATTGCCAATGAGGATATCATAGTTGGTGGTGCTTGTAACAATCACATCTACTGGGATGGTAGCTCCTCCTATCTTGATGGGGACTTCTTGGATTTTGCTAAGGAGGGTAGCTCATATACTATCTGCTGTAACATAGACCATCTTAGTGGACTCTTCAATGTCTCAGCCTAGGCAGTCAATTGCCTTCTTACTCATAAGGCATCCTCTGGCACTAGTATCAATGATGGTATTAAAGATACAGTCTTCAATTTGACATAGGGTATAGGCTGATGTCTTGCACTGGTCTTCAGATTCTTCACCTAAGTTCTCGGATTCTTCCTGTGTATTGTGAGCTTCTATAATCTTGTATTCTTGATTCTTAGTAGTAGTTGCAAGTCCTACTCTCAACTGCTATCTGAAGGCAGAGACTTCTGCTAGCTGTCCAAAGGTAGCATTGACCTCCTGTTTCTTGAGGTCCTTGTAGATATTATACTGGTAGATCTTGGTCTTGCACAGCTTCTGTTTCTTCTTGCTTTTGCTTTCTCCTGAGACTGGAGTAGTACCTTCAATGATTTGGTGAGCAGCTTCATCTAACTCCATATCTTGATCAATCTCCTTGGGTTGGGTCTTACTTTGAATAGTGATAGCTGGGGTCTTCTTTGGTCTTCCAACTGGCTTGCTGTTGCTCTTCTTATCATAAGGCTTAGACTGGGTTCTAGTACCTTCAGTAGTAGAGTAGAATTCAAGCTTCTCATAGTATTCTTCATTGTCAGTATCACCAATCTCCTTGATGACTACTGTATTGATTTGTTCTCTGGTTCTGCTAGCATTACTTGGTTGGGCTTTGTGTCTTATTTCGGTCATACAATTCTTTGCATAGTGGCCTTCTTCTCCACATCTGAAGCATGTGATATTGCATTCTTTTGTAGCAGCTGCAAATCTCTGCACTGGTCTCCTATTGGCACTTCAGACTTCTCTAACAACATTACTAAGGTATGCAGTCATCTCAGTGAACTGCTTGGCGAGTTCCTCTACTGGGTCAGCTTTGGCTATCTTGGAGGTAGGTGGGGTTGATTGTCTATTTATAACTGTGGCAGATATGATACTAGTTGGCTTTGATGGCTCCATCTTGATGCTAGCTATTTTCTCCATTGAGTGTTCAGCAGAGTATCTGGCAGTCCAATATCTCTGTACAAAGACCACTTTCTGATCAAGGGTCAGTGCAGCTAGGGTAGACCAGATTGCTAGGGCAATTTCAGGGTGAACTCCTTTGAGGAAGATTGAATCCGCTATTTGTTCCTTGAGGCAGTCATCATAGCCAGCCAAGATAATCTAGTGGTAGATTTGGGTATAGAATGAGTTGGGATCTTCACTAAGTTCCTGGCAGATAGTATTGAGTTGATCCTTGAGAGCTTGCTTGATCTCTTCAGTATAATATATTGTTCTGAGGAAGGCCTTCATGTTGGCAAGTTTGGCTGCACCAGCATCAGTAATGGTGGCTGCATTGAACTTGTCTCTGGCAGGTCCTCTGAGGCTGACTGGTAGAAGGGCCAATTGAGCATCTACACCAAGGGCTTGTATGGCGGTAAATTGTTCAAAGTCTTCAATGAAGATCAGGATTGACTCTTCAGTAGTATATCTATAGAATGTGGGGGGGTGTATTTCTATCTTGTCTTGAATTCTTGCAGGGGTAACTCTTGTCATCAGGGTAGTTGTTGTGGGGATTGTTCGTTTTTCAGCTTGAAAGTGAGGGATTCATCTTGAATCACCAGCCAATGGGCACCAAGTTGTCACGTAGTGGTCGCTGAGTCCTTCAAATATGTCAGATTCTCTTCAAGGTATATCTCTTAGACTAACTCAAGTTTGTTATAAGCAAGTTCTTATTGGAGTACCTTCCCAAGGTCTTATAGTCCTCAAACTTCTTATCTTTAACTATCTTGTTATCTCTTAGATTGCTTGCAAGGAAGTGTGTATAAGTAAAACCAGAACTGACTTTATTTCAGAGGAAATAAGAGGAGTATTTATATAAAATATAATTCAATGGTTACTAAGATATAAAGCTAAATATAAATTCCAATAACTAAAACTACTAAGTTCCAGAGTCGGCACTGATGGTTGTACAGGTTCAGGATGCTAGTATAATTCAGTATCACATCAGAATATCAGTGCTAGAACAATTTTACATCACCTCAGAATGCCAGTACTGGCATTATTCAGTATAACAAAGAACTTAAAGCAGAAAGTTCAGGACCATGGGGGCTTCATCCTCATCATCAGAGGTCAGGATATCTTTGAAGGAGATGAGGTCTATGAATTCGTCATTTTTGCATACTTTGATGTTGTGCAGGATGATGTCATTGCTGATGATGTCATCATATTTGGTGGCGGGAAGGAGGTCTGGGGCTCTCCAGTCTATGAGGTTCTCTTCCACAAAATAGGGGACAAATATGGGGTCTTGGGGAGATCTAACCCGGATGCTTGGGCCTTGGAATACTGAGATCAATTCTTACAGGAATTGGTCTGGGTTGTCTTAGAGGATGGGGTGCCAGAAGTCTTCTACTTTATCACTTTTGAGGGTGATAGTAGACTGGGCTTCTGTAGCCACTCTGGCTTCTAGTGCATTGATATGGTGGGATGACAGGTCTCTGAAATCTGAGACTCTAACATACTCCAAGTTGGGGATTGACCATGGTACATACCTGAAGATCTGATGGATCTTCTTGGCTGTCCTTGTTTCACATATATCCATGGGAGTGGCATCTTGTAGCTCTTGAGTGCTGGCCTGTGGGAACTCCTAGTAGAGGAGGTTTCCTATTTCATACTCCTGCTATATTTGGAGGAATTTGGTAGCAATAGTGATCCTTATTTCCATTTTATGGCAGTAGAGAATAAAATGATAGGGATCTGCAGTACCCAGGTTGACACTAGGAGTCCTTCTTGAGTGGGTCCTCATGGCTCTTCTGATGTCTTGGAACATCCTTTCCTCAACTGAGATGCCTTGGTGATTCCTTGACCTTGAGGTTTGGTGGGCAGCAGGCATTTCATTTGTAGTAAGTCTTTGAACTATTTTGGGATTGATGATTCTTGTTGGTTGCTGCTACTGCAGTTTCTTGATCCTTCTTTTATATTCTTCAGAGTGCTTGTACTGTGGTCACAATGACTCACAGTTCGTCATCATTGCTCATCTCATATGCTGTATGATCTTCTTGTGCTCTGATCTGGTGGCTTGCAAGGAAAGGCTGTCTCCTGTGCTGATGTTATCATTCTGGGGTCACCATTACATTAGATAGTAATTATTTCTACAGTAGTCTTTTCTTTTCAATCTTATACTTCTCTATCTTCATCATTGATGTTCTTATTTCTTTATTCCATTATTCTGAGATAGTTAACTTATATTTCTTAGAGTTGAGAACATATATAATATATTTTCTTATATATTCAAAATAGTATATCTTAATTTCATAAGAATATTGTTCTATAGAGATATATCTATCAGCAATATATTGGTACTATTTCTGGTCTCAGTTTTGAGATTCTTTAATACAGATAATCTTCTATATCTTAGTCTTCTCCTTGATCTTATCAGGTTGCTTTTCTTTGATTTAAAAAGCTTTTTCTCCTCTATTAGAGAGTGATAGTTTATTTGTTTCTTCAACTTTGAGTTTATTTTATATTATCTTGATGTTGACTTGAGTGATTTATTTTTTACATATGATTTCAACTGCCTTTTATTTAATATTATATAGCAGGACCTTGATTTTGTCTTTGAATTCTTGGTCTATAACTCCTCTAGCTATATAGAGTCTCTCTTCCTTAGCCAGACTACTCCTTTCTGTAAGATATATATATATAGGTTACTTTAGAGACTTCTATTTCAATATCTGTGCTAATAGTTGCTTACTTATCTGATTTGATAATTACTTTCATACTAGAGTAGAGATTGTAGTCAGTATTAGATTTATATACTTTATCTGAGATTTTTATAGTAATGTAAAATCTCTTGACTTTAATTTTTTCAAGAGTTTCTTTAGAATTATCTCCTATTATAGTAACAGTATATGAGGAGAATGGTTCTTTGTTTATATTGGTCTTCTTGTCAGAATATTTATAAGATATGTATCCTCTCTTTTTATAGAGGAAATATGTTTTTTTTTTTATAAGTTTTTCTATTTCCTTATCAGATAGTTTCTTGAATTTATCTTTTGATCTTGAGGACTTATTCTGGATTTCATACTTCTTCTCAAATTGATATTATTTATCTCCTTTATTGTTATTTCTATTGTCTCTTGGCCTCTGGGCTGTGAGGATAGTATATACTCTAGTGATAGCTTATTTTAGATATCATTACTCATATAGATAATTGTAGAGTTATTCTTATTTATAAATTTTTTCTGATAACTATCCAGAGATAGCATTGAAGAAGTAAGTAGCTTGGGTTTCATTTATAGTCTATTCTCATCAGTTATATTTTACTCCTATAGTATTCAGAAGAGTTTTTAGTCTTATAGCAAATATTTCAAGATCTTCTTTTTTATCATTATAGAATCAAAGGGTCTTGAACCTAGTTCTGACTTCAGTAATGTAGACAGAGCTATAGAACTATTATATGATCAGTTTCTTTAGACCTATAGTAGTTGAGTAGACTTTATAGTTAGAGTAATTATTATCTTCTTCACTTGTATTAATTTCAGTATGAGTTTTTCAAATAAGAGAGTATACTGATAGATTATACTACCACTAGGCAGTTATGTCTATAAAATAAGTAGCAACTTCTCTACTTATGAGTCTATAGTTATATAGAGATCTTTAATCTTATAGTACTTATTATTATTAAGGATACTATCTGGGTTTTAATTGTCATTACATCTATTGACATAATAATTAGTATCAACTTATCCTATAAATATTATTACTTGGTCTACTTTACCTTCAAATAGTGTGAGATAGAGATTTTTTGTAAGTTTGTTTGTCTCAATGCTGAGGTAAAGGGCTTGAGTGAGTATGGCTACTTAGTCAGCTAGTACTGTTATCTTATTATCTATTAATATTATTTTACTATCTCTATTATCTATTTGATAAGATGTTTGGAGTCCTTCTTTTGTTTTTATAGTATGTCAATTGTAATTTGGAGTTGATTCTTCTATAATATCACTGAAGTGAGTGAGTTTATAAACTAATAGTCTTGATAGAGTAACTATCAGATCTGCTGTAGTTTTCAATAGGCTTAATATTCTTAGTAGTAGTTTTATAACAGTGCTGGAGCTACTAATATAAGGTTCAGATATCTCTCCTAGATCTTAATAATGTAGCAGAGGCTTTACTAGATCTAGTAGCTTATGGTTCTTATCACTAGATTATTCTTACTTATATATAGAGAATTTGATAATAGAAGTTAAATTTCTTTTAATAAGTAGAGTATCTCTTATAGTTCAGAAAGATCTTGACTTTATAGTAGCAATTATTGAAGAGAAGGTTCAGAAAATGTTCACTTATAGCCTCAATAGATTCTTATTTATATTTCTTATAAAAGTGCCTGCCAACTAGCTTATTGAATTCTTCCTTAAGTTTAGTAGTATAGAGGACTTCTTTATTGAGTATAAGAAAGGTATTGAATACTTCTTAGATTTTTTATTGTTGAGTTTGTCAAACTCCTCTTAGCTAGTGTAGATTTTGGTTAGTACTTCCAAATAAATTGAATTAAATTGGGAATTTTTCAATTTGAATAAAGTTTGAATCAAATTAAATTTAAATCAAATTGAGGGTCTGATTTGAACTCTATTTTTCCAAATATTATAACTTGATGAAAATATATCAAAATTTAACAATATTTAGTTTATTAGATTTATCTTATATAGAAAAATCTAACAAGCTAAAGATTGTTAAATTTGGATATATTTTTGTAAAGATATTATATTTTAAAAAATAGTATTTAAATAGAATTTTGAATCAAATTAGATCTTTGATTTATTAGAAGTACTAGTTTTGGTCTACTTAGTGATAATTCTGCTGGATTCTTTAGCTTGAGTCTGGAGAGTATAGATGAAGATACTTTTTGACTATTGCTAATAATATTAGCAATATTGACTAGTTCTGATTATCTGTAGTAAATTCTTAAAAAAAGATTGCTCATAGGTAGAGAGTAACTTCTATTGCTATCAAATTATAATAAAACTATATGTTAATAGAATTAATATATTACAAATAGTTAAACTGACTATTAGCCCTAAGTTCTGAGTTTTTGTGAGAAAGTACTGAGTTCTAATTATCTGTTATAGTAGAGTCCAGATATTGCTTTCAGATTCTTATACTAATAGAAGTACTGTACTTATATCTCAGGTTGATCAGGCTTAGAATCATTAACAAGTTAGGTCTGAGGGTTCTGTAATAAGAATACTACTTTATTCTTATATTTAGAGAAAGTAGGGCTGAGGTTATAATATAATTAGTATAGAGTATTTATATATATTTAAGGCTATAACTAAATATAATATACTGAATATGTCTATATGTATTTATATTATTTTGGATAACTATAACTGCTAGTCAGGAATTCTATAGAAATTTTCATAGAAATTTCTATCAGAATTTCTATTAGAATTTCCAGTGACTTATAGATATATAATAATTTATTATAGTTATATTAATAATAAGATTAGTAATTTAAGCTTTTATTTAATTTATTATTATTATTATTATTTAAACTAATATTAATTAAATATTAACTATAATAAATATATTAATATATAAATTTTATAACTATAAGTATAAATCTTAGAAGAACTTTTTATTAACTAGCTTTAAGCTACTTAAGTTAAATATTTTTAATAATTATTAAAAAAGATTATTTATTAATATCTAAGTCTTTTAATTAGACTAATATTATAATAAAACTATATACTAATAGAATTAATATATTGTAAATAATTAACTAACTATTGGCTCTAAGTTCTGAGTTCTTATAAGGAAATACTAAGTTCTATTTACCTGTTATAGCAGAGTCTAGATTGCTTTTAGGTTTTTATACTGATAGAAGTACTGTGCTTATATCTCAAGTTAATTAGGCTCAGGATCATTAACAAGTTGGATCTGAAGATTTTGTAATAAAAATACTACTTTATTCTTATATTTGGAAAAAGTAGAGCTAAGGTTACAATATACTCAGTATAGAGAGTATTTATATATATTTGAGGCTTCCTTACAAGCTACCAGATTAGAGTATAAGAAGATTATATTGCATAACTTACCCAGATTACAAAATGAGTAATGATGACTAACTATGAGTCATTGTAACCACAAGATAGACATCTTAAGAAATATAAAAGAAGAACTAAGGAACCACAGCAGCAGCAACTCAAATAAGACTCACAAAATCCAAAATAGCTCAAAGACTTACTATAAACAAAATGCCTGCCACCCATCAAATCTCAAGGTCTAGAAATCACCAAGGATTCTCAGTTTAAGAAAGGATATTCTAAGACATCAGAAGAGCCATGAGAACCCACACCAGAAGGACTCCTAGCCTCAATCTGGATTTATCACTTTATTATCTACTGCTGTAAAATGAAAACAAAAATTACTATTACTACTGAATATCTCTAGATATGATAGGAGTATGAAATAGGAAACCTCCTCTACTGAAAATTCCTTCAGACCAGTCTCTAAGAGATATAAGATGCTACCCCCATAGATGTATATAAAATAAGAGTAGTCAAAAAGATACATCAGGTCTTCAGATATGTACCTTGGTTGATCCCCAACTTAGAGTATATCAGAGTCTCAGACTTTAAGAAATTATCAGCCCACTGTATAAATATACTAGAGGTCATAGTGGCTACAGAAGTCTAATCCACCATCACCCTTAATAGTGATAAGATAGAAGAGTTCTAGAATCCCATTCTCCAGGACAATCCAGATCAATTCCTATAAGGATTGATCTCAATATTCCAAGTTCTCAGTATCCAGATTAGACCTCCCCAAGACCCTACATTTGTTTTTTATTTTGTAGAAGAGAATGTCATATATTAGAGAGCCCTTGATCTCCTTGTCCTTCTCCCCACTACTACCAAACATGATGATGTCATCAGTAATAATATCATTCCACTAATTAGTGATATATACAAAGTATGTGAAATGCATGACATATGCAAAATAGACAAAATATTTACTAATCTCATTTCCTTGAAAGACATTCTGACCTCTAGTAGTGATGAAGATGAAGTCCCCAGGGTCTTGAACATTTTGCTCTGAGTTCTTTGTATAACTATTTATCTGAATATCTAAATCTTCTAGCATCCTTTTCTTATATAACTAAAATCTACCAGTATCTTGAACTTATGCAACCATTTGTATAGGCACTCAAACAACTAAAGTTTTCTGTGCTTTAGTATCTTATTTATTTGGTTATTGGAATTTATATTTAGCTTTATATCTTAGCAACTATTGAATTATATTTTATATAAATATCTCTCTTATTTTTTTAGAAATAAAATCAGTTCCCTCAGTTTACTTATACTCAATTTCATATAAACAATCTAAGCAATAACAAGACAGTTTAAAGATAAGAAGTTTGAGAACTATAAGACTTTAGGAAGACACTCTAATAAGAACTTACTTATAACAAACTTGTAGTTAGTCTAAGAGATATATCTTAAAGAGAATCTGATATATTTGAAGAACTCAGTACCCACTATATGACAACTTAGTGCTCATTGACTGGTGATTCAAGATGAATCTCTCACTTTTAAGCTAAAAAATAAACAACTACCACAATAACTACTCTGATTACAAGAGTTACCCCCTGAAAGAATTCAAGACAAGATAGAAATGTATCTCTCTATATTTTATAGATTTACTACTGAAGAGTTAATCCTGACCTTTATTGAAGACTTTGAATAATTTGCTACCATATGAGCTCTCACCATAGATGCACAATTGACCCTTCTACCAGTCAGCCTCAGAGGACCTGTCAGAGACAAGTTCAATATCATCTCTTCCTGATATACCTCATATTATACAAATATATATCACCTTCTTTCACACTGTTCTTTGGAGTAAAGTCTTAAGAATATATCCTCAAATCAGAGTTCTACAGAGTGTACTGGGTAGAGTGGCCCCAGTGCATTTGACTGGCAGTATGTGGGGAGAGGTCAGAGAGTAGGATTGGAGATACCAAGTATCTTATCAGAAGAAAGGGAGGTTGGCAGCAGTAGAGGAGGAGATATAGCATAGATAGGGGAGAAGAGTAGTGCTCCTAATGAGTCAATTTAATCTGGATGGGATTCAGATTAATTCAGATTGAATCCCATCCAGATCAACTTGGATGGGATTTGAATCCCATCTGGATGGATTTGAATCAATAATTGTTTTGATTTCCAAATTAGACAATTAAATGTTTATATCAATAACTCAATAAATAATTATCTAAATTTGATGATCTTAGTGTCATTTGAAAGCCCTTAATAAGATCTATCTAATGATACCAAAAACATTGAAATCGGATCATGCATTGCTGAGTTATGAAGGAAACCATCTAAATCACCAATTTTGGAAATTATTCGATTTGCTGATTTTGGAAATTTCGTCAAATGGAACGGTTTCCTTAATATCTCGGCAACTCGTGATCCGATTTTAATGTTCTTAGTATCATTAGAAAGGCCTTATTAAGGGCTTTCCAATGACACTGATATGTATCATCAAATTTGAATAATTATTCATTGAGTTATTGATGTAAACATTTAAATATCTAATTTGGAAATCAAAACAATCATTAAGGATTCAAATCCCATCCAAGTTGATCTGGATGGGATTCGAATCTCATCCAAATCTCATCCGGATTGACTCATTTAGAGCACTAGAGAAGAGGATGAGTTTTGCTGAGAAGGTCAGATAGAGGAGTTAGGTGGCTGGACTAGATGGATGGCTGCAGGAGGGCAAGGAGAAGACTGCTACTGGGGGGCCAGGAGGGACTCTCTTGGGGGTGTTGAGTAGAAGGGCTGATAGAGTAAGGGCTGGGGGTATAACTGCTGATAGAGTAGTGACTGGTAATCTGGAAAAAAATCCAGATGTAACTGCTGATGGTGGGGTGGAGAAGATGGGGCCTGAGAGGATGGAGGATCTGGTAGATAGTATAATAGGCCTGGTGGTGGTCTCATTACTCAAGAAGTTGATCTCAGAGTTCACAGTCACTTTGTACTTCCAGGGCTTGGCAGTGATAGTAAAAATGATTTTGGAACTAATTGCTAAGAAAGTGGCTGGTGCAGTATCTATAAAGTTCTTGAGGAGATTAGAAGGAATAGAGGTAGGCTTTGAGAAGGCCGGACTATTGAAGAATGCACTGAAGGCTAGGTTGACTATTGGAAAGGTGAGTGTCCTGATAGCATACTGCTTGAGGTGAGACCCCAGGGTGGTACAACTTCTAGTAAAAGGAGTTCTTATAGTGACTGCTATAAAGATTAAGAGGAGAGTTGAGAAAGTCATAGCTGAGTATAGAGAGGTGGTTGATGTTGGTTTTCAGGTCTGGGAAGGGATCTCTTTCTAGATTGAGAATGTTGATATCCAGATTCATTTGACCAGAAGGGAGGCTGCTGGGAAGACTCAAAACTGGCCTTTAGTAATGATATAAGGAGCTTTCTTATATAAGATAATAAGGGTGAAGAGGAGTAAAGAGAAGGAAGAGGATTTGTTATAAGCTGAGTGATATAGTAGAGTGGAGGGCAAAGACTTAAAAGGTATTTATAGAGTCAACATATTTGGAAATAGTGAATGAGAAGTACATCTGTATTAATAAGAAGATATGAGAGAGGTCTCAAGAGTACAAGAGGCAAAGAGAGCTGCTGACAAATCTAGAGGCAAAGATGAAGAGGGACACTAGTGAAATTGAAGATGCTGTAGGTACTAGAGCAAGTATTTGAGCCAGCAAAGGTGGAGAGAAGATAGAGGAGGGTCCAGTGGAGGCTAGGAAGGTGTTGAGTAAGGACTCATATAAGGATAGTACATTTGAAGTCTGAGAAGACACCCCTATTATTATAAGGCAGAGACCTATCTTAAGGGGTCAGATAGCAGAGAATGTGACTATGTAAGGTGCCCAGCAAGTGCACTTTGGAGTTTCTGAGATAGCAAAAGGGAGATAGGTGGTGACAGCTGGTGAGGATGAACTAGTGGATATCTCAGAGGAGGAGTGAGATGAGACTGTAAGTGTAGGGGCTGATACCTCAATGCTGGGAGAAGGGAGACTGGTAACTTCAGGAAGGAAGAAGGTAGAGAATCTACAGTGGATGTGCTAGATGATGAACAACTTAGTAGCTGAAGAATTGGGAGAAGTAGATCTGAGAGTAATGAGTGATGATCATTGGGCATAGATCCTACATAAGAATGAGGCTCTGAAGATAGAGGTGCTTACAGTTTTCTTTAAGAAGAAAGGATATGAGGTCAATATGGTGAGGGAGGCAGAGCTGGTGGTTGCCACTAGCAAGCAAGCTGCCCTCTGGTGGGCAGAGAGATATGGATTACAGCTCTGGTAGGAGGCCTGCTTAGAGTATCATGAGGACTTTGAGGAAAAAAAAGATAGAGAGCTTGTGGAACTACTGGTTAGATTAGAGGCTAGAAGGGTTGAGGAGGAGGAAGTGACTATTGAACACAATTTAGACTTGGCACAAAAGGAGATAAATATAGAGCAGTAGAGATTGTACTTGAATTTTAATATTATTTCTTATAAATAGTATAACTAATATTTTCTCTTTAAATATAAATAGGCTATAGAGATCAGTTCAACATCAGAACATTTTTACTTAGTTAAAGAGACTGGAGGCTGATCTCTTTCTTTTGCAGGATGTTAGATATGAGAATGACTTAGATGGACTAGATTGGGTGAAGGAATGGAGAGACATAGTGATGTGGAAGAGCAAGGTTGGGATTTTGGTCCAGAGGGGCAGAGGAGAGGTATGAAATGTGAGAAGCTGGGGAGATAGACTGGTTTGAAGAGAGTGGATTCAGTCAGATTGAGAATCAGTAACAGTGGGCTCCTGCTATTGCCCTGCCATATAGGGTGAGTGAGTGGAGTAGGTGAGAGGACTTCAGAAAAGTGGGGCCCTTACAGAGACTAGAGTGGATATTCTTAGAGAGAACTTTAATATGGTCTGGGATATGGTGGAGAATAGGACTGATAGAGGGTGGGGGGCTGGAGATAGGAGTGAGAGTTTAGAGATATGGAAGGAAGTAGAAAGGCTGAGCTCTCTGGTAGATACTGGTAGGAGATTCTGGGGAGATAGATGGGTGTACATGTACTGGGCAAGTGGTCTGGGGACAAGGATTGACTGAGTGCTGATAGCAGACTGCTGGGGTTTAAATGTTTGGAAATTACTGGAGGCTAAGTAGTATCTATAGTCTGATCATTAAAGGCTGTTGAGACAGGATAGCTTTAGGGAGAGTAAGGATGGGCCTGGACATTGGCACCTCAATGCCTCCTTATTGGCTGAGAAGGGGTTGTGGGACAAGTGGGCTGAGAATATTTGGTAGAGAGTGGAGGATTGGATACAGGAGGATGTCTCAGTTTGTGTCTAATAGGTATAGTTGAAGGAGGCTATTAAGATTTACTAGAGTGAGGCTGAAAAGGTAGTAGGAAGGCAGAGGAGGAAGTGGGTGAGATGGGCTTCTACTAGATTGGCTAGACTTTTGGAATATTGGGCAGATCTTTTAGCCCTGGAGGGGGTGGAGGACTGGAGGTGGTTGTAGGTCAAGCTGGAGGTTGCAGAGTTATAGTAGGTGCTGAGAGAGGAGGAGGAGGCATAGGTGCAGAGTTTGGCTGTATGACTATGCTGGTAGGAGATTGAGGAGAGAGAGTAGTCCTCTAAGTACCTCTCTAAGTTCCTTTGGGCAAGGAGAGTGAGGCAGCAATAGAAGGAGGTCTTAGATTCTAATGGTCTATTAGTGTATGGTTTGTAAGACATTCTTGACCAGAGTGATGGGCAGATAGTAATAGTGAATGGAGTAGTAGTCTTTTATTGAGAGGGGGTGGGAG
>RBNI01002543.1:0-18195 GCA_003990745.1 Jimgerdemannia flammicorona | reverse complement strand
TAGCATGAGTGCAAACGCGCATGTGAAACAGGAAGACATTGAGTCATTCCTAAGGTGGCCTCAGTAAGCACATATTGGGGGGGTTGGCTCTTGATGACCGGGGCTAACTTCTGCAGGATATGGCGGCTTTTGTCGGCTAATCATGAAGACACATCTCCGCGATCGTTAATGTGAGGCTTCATGATGGCTGTGGCATAATGTTTTTTTTTTTTTTTTTTTTTTCCCATCCTACATATTCGATCTCAATTGTTTGTACGATGGCTTGTGCCTTGCATATTATAAATTTTTATTCAACTTTGGTACATGAACGCTTCCTTACGGTCTCTTCCGCGTTCCCTGTCTGGATTTCTACCGTGGTCCGCACACTGTGCCTCCGCTGTTTTTGGATAATTGTATCATAGCCCATTCTCCCACTCTTACTCTCGTCACATTCGTACAGTTCGGTCTATTTACGCTGGTATGGAAGTAGCCATCCATTTCCCTGTGACGACTTTTCTTTTATCTTCCCCTTCGACTTCTCTTTTTGTATGTATGTATATATAGAGAGAGGTCGTTTAGATCCTCGATGGTTGACGTCTATTTCAGCTGCACCATCCTGCGATAGTCCTGGATATATTATATATTTTTATCACACTTGGTTGAACAGTAGGCGCTCGTCCAACATATCAATATTGGAAATTTGCGGTTACGTGGGGCAATGGATAAGTGGACGCATAATGGTGGTCTCTTTCAGCACCTCTCTCTCAAAAAAAAAAGGTAACTCTGTTCCACAGTAAGATAGTCCAAGAAATGCATTGCTGCGCTGTCGTAGGGAAGTGGAAGGCTAATTATTTTCATATTCCCAATCCTGGTGTTATGACCATTTCTTTCCACTGTATTGTATCTCTCATCTGTGAAGGATAAACCCCGTGGAAAAATAATTACAGCACATCATTAATCATCGAGTGTCCTCGCTGACTTCCATCTCTATGGGGATTAGACCACAATACACATGCCAAAATTAAAGGACACACGATCGATGCATTGACGTGTAAAATAAAGAAAGAGAATGAAATTGATTGAATTTTATACGAGATTGATTCTCATCTAAAGCGGTATAATTATAATTGAATATGTGGAACATATTCGCCTGCTGCAGAGAGAACAGGATATGCGGAACAAGAACAGAATGTGTATGGTCAAATTTGCAAATTGACATGTGGGAATAAATGTTACAGTAGGAATCAAAAAATCGACCCCAATGCGCATTTATGCCGGTACATTCCCAAAATCTATGTATATCAATTGTCTAGTTCTCGATGATAATGCCGCTTACCGTCACGAATTCCCCTCTGTTGTCACTGCTAAGATGAGTTGGTAGTATGGTAGACCATATAACCTGGCAGGCCATACACACCGAATCCCATGGCTTTAGCCATTTTGGCAAAGCCTTCGGTTTCCATTTGATGCTGAAATGGGTAGGCAGGGAAATTGGCACCTTCGCGATGAACTTGGGCTTTCACAAGCGTAAAGGTACCACCGACACCATCCAGTGGGAACTTCGCGAATTTTCCCAAATGGGTAGGCATATCGATCAAGAGCAAACGGTGCGTGACGAATTCCCAATAGCCTGACGAAGCAAAGTTTAAATGAAATGTGAGCTTCATAGCTACCTAATTGTTGGCAATATGACACAAATAGTCGTTCATACCTTCGAGAAAAACGAAGTCAGGATCAAGATCTTTCTGGAGGGCGAGAGACTCCTCCGTCTCTTGCCAATTGTTTTTGTCATAACCCCAGAATTGACCGTCTTCGCGCTTCAATAGACAGTTGGGCACCACGACGTCGACGTTCACGCTCATCAGATCCTCCAAGACGGTCTCCGGATAATCAACAATGTCCACATCAAGCCACAGTACCCACGAGTGCTCCTCGTTGAGGGCGGTATTCAGCAAATAATTACGAGAGCGGGCCATTACAGAACGCCTAAGGGGTTGTAACGCATATGTGTGGCGTTTGTCCTCCGGCAGTTCATAATGGAAGTCTTTTTCGAAAACTTGGATGCGATGGAAGCGATCCGCGTGGTTAGGGCGGTTGAGGAAAATGTCGGCGTATTCTTTGAGCATTTGAACAGTATCGTCGGTAGTGTCGGAGACAAGAAACGCGATGGAGATGAGCTCCTTCGGATAAGATAAGCGATCAAGCAACTCAAAGTGACGTCCGAGATACGGAGAAGCATTCTTGAGAGGTGTAAGAATCAGGATATGTTCCCTTCTTTCTTTCGGGTGGGTGGTTGCGTTGAGAGTGTTGAGATTGAGGAACGTGAATTGACTAGGGACTAGAAAAGCCGCTTCCATCTCTGCTGGGTTTGTTGTTGTCCAACGATTATCCGTACACTGAGACTCCCAACCGCGACTACTCGGACTCAAAAGGGCGATGTAGATCACTGCAATACAGATCGCAGACAAGATGGCGACGAGAAACCGCTTGCTCAGTCTAACGTTGCTCGAGAAGACCCGCGAGGTCTTCTCATATACGCTTGTGTTAAACATCGTCTATGAGTGTTCCTCGAGAAAGGTTTTTTGGCGGTATTAAAGTATTGTACTCTGAAGGATCTAGATGACCAACACATTCATAAAAGACCGACCACCACTGTGTAACCCACACGTCAATTAAGAGTGAACGCGCCGTGTGCAACTAGTTCGTGGAAAAGCCACATATTCCACATATTGCTTGCACTTTTGTAATCTAGTAGACTCTACCATTGGCCGAGTTGCTTGTTCCATTTTTGCCGGATGATCCTATGTCAGTTTAATTATCAAACGTATTTTATTTTTTATTTTTAAGTGCAATGCAGCAGAAATCGTGTACAAGATATACGATGTCAAAAACAGAAACAAAGTGTGCAATCTAAAGAAAAGATCAATGCTACAATTTCTCCAAGCAGAATGCATTGCTAGAATCCCTTCTATTGTTATCTGGATCGAGTTCATTCAGTTAGTTGGCCTATAATTTATTCTTTTTTCTTAGGATTCTTTATTGGTATCAGTAGTTTCCAGTCTCTTGAAAATCCCAAAGCTTAAGCTGGTCAATCAATGCATTGATTAATATATCCATCTCATTGAGAGCATTAGTTATAAATATCTAACAAATATATTAAAGGTTAAATTTTGATTAGATTAGAATACTAAGGACAGCATATGAGAAGATATTATAAAATATAATTTAGTATATATTAGTTATATTTGACTTTATTTTTTTTTTTAATTTTTAATTTTAATTTTAATTTTAATTTTTTTTTTTGAACTTAATTTATTATGAAAATTGTAAAAAAAAAATCTAATAAATAGGGCATACTGCAACAAAACCAGACAAAGTGAACATTTGATACCACTGGGTATCAGGTCTAAAGAATTTTATTCAATTTTCTTTAAATTACTTTCTTATTTTCAATCAAGGTCACTTTTTAACCTCAATTTGAGTACTCTGTTGAGAATTTGATTTTTCTAACTGGATTTTTAACCAAGCAACTTCTCTCTTATAAGATTCTATTTCATTGACCAGTTCTTGAGGAGTTAGTTTTTTTAAACATTCTATAAGAGGGTTGCTTTTTAGGGTAACCATTACATAGTTCTAGAAGGGTTTTCTGGAAGTTCTGGATATTCTAGAAGACTGTTTTCTTATAGTCAAGATCAATTTCATATGGAGTACATCCTCTATACTTATTGATTTCAAGATTGGGTTGACATCTCAATTAAAGTTCTTTTTTAAACTAGTTCTGGATATTCAGGATTTTCTATATTTCAGGAAGTTCAAGAAACTAAGACCAGCTTAGTTGAATTGGCATATCGCTGCAGACAATACCCAATTAGGAAATTTCATAATAGGGTTAGGAGTGGGACCTAATGGGGAGCAGATTTACTTAAGAGTAGTTTTGTAAGCACACAACCTTCAAGCCACAGAAATTATACGTCACCCTCTTAACAAGCCACTGAAATTGCACGTTACCTCTGAACAAATCTGGAAATCACCTGTGCAATCACAAAGCTGAGTCAAACAGAAGTCACAGTACACAAAGCTGAGTCAATATGAAGTCACAGAATACAAGGTTCACATAAACGAAATCTTACCAATCAAGAACAGATGCATATATACCAAGCCCCAAGACATGTCAAAACAGAGAGCTAAAACAAATAACAACCACAACTTCCAAACACACAAATATGACCACCGAGATCTATAACTACATCCGCGCTGATATTTGGAATGCCATTGTCAACCGAGCCACACCTCCTCTGCCCCTTATGAATATCCATAGCCTCACACCCCTCTACTTCATAGAAGCCTGATAGAATACCCTGAACATGCTTAACGAGGTCCACCAGATCGGACAAATCTCAAGCTACTATCAGATCGGCCGTCTCCTGGAAGACATGGTTGAATACCACCATGATATAGACATTACTCAGATGTCTCAACACCAGAAGCTCATCGCCCACAAATACCAAGAACTCTTCTATGAGTATAGCACCTTTATTCCCTGCCTCCGAGTTACTACCAGCGAAATGGTTGCTACTCTGTCCTACGGCCAAATCGATGACATGATACAAGAACTCAACCACAAGTATCTCGAGTATGTTCAGACTACCGACAGAATCTTCCCGCACCCTGACAACCACATCCTACAAATGCTCCAAGTTGGATATGCCATGAAGGATGTCTATGATATAATCAACTTTGATGAAGACGAAGCAGAAGATAATGATCCCTCTGACGCTGATATGACCTCAAGCCAAGAATCTCTACCAACCCTAATCACACCACCAACCTTGCTGATGAACTTACAACAGTTCATAACCACATACGAGACTTATTGGGACAATGACCACTGGCATGAATACCAACCTGCATTTACCCCTGATTACTTCAACTACAACGAAGAGACCGGAGAACACAACCTGTACCTTCAGATAACTCTCGAGATTGAACCAACAACTCTACCACCTGAGTATGAGCAACATGAACTACAGCCGCCAGCTTACTACAACCCTGCTACTCATAGTACTGTAACCTATAGAAGGTATATAGACAGTGAATCTGATGAAAGCGAAGACAATATACCCCTCCTTCGCCCACCAATATCTTATCCAGCATACAAGACAGACGATGCTATCCTGTGGGATAGAGATGAAGTCCCAATGTATTATTACCTCAGCCAACAAGGAGAAGTAATCCATGAACCACTCTTCCTAGACGACTATTTCTTCAGAGATAATACAATCAATGGTGATGTCATCGAAGACTACCCAGACAGTGTGTAAACCTATAAATAGATTAGCAGTCATAGTATAGTTAGATTAGCCTTGTACGACGTGACTGTGAACTGACTCAGCAGTCAGACGATCTCTTGACATGTCAGATCACACTTGTACTACATGACTGCATTCTGACTCAGCAAAGCACTTAGTGCTATATCCATGTCTAGCATAGCCCAGATAGCCCCTCACTAGTATAAATACCCCCTCTCCCAGACCTCAGAATCTCAGACCTGAACAATCTGAACACAACTCCTGAGCACTTCCCCACAATATCCCTTCATACAACTACTCCTAGTATAGCAATATCATGAATAGCAAATAAACCTATTTAATAACCCACAAACCACCCTTAAGTAAATCCGCTCCCCGTTAGGTCCTACTCCTAACCCCATCACGAAATTTCCTAATTGGGTATGGTCTGCAGCGATACGCCAATTCAACTAAGCCAGTCTTAGTTTCTTGAACTTCCTGAAATACGGAAAATCCTGAACATCCAGAACTAGTCCGAAAGAGGACTTTGGTTGAGACATCAACCCGATCTTGAAATCAATAAGCGTAGAGGACATACTCCATACGAAATTGATCTTGACCATAAGAAAACGGTCTTCTAGAATATCCAGAACTTCTAGAAAACCCTTCTAGGACTACGTAATGGTTACCCTAAAAAGCAACCCTCTTACAATCTGGACTATGCTAGATATGGATATAGCACTAAGTACTTTGCTGAGTCAGAATGTAGTCACGTAGTATAAGTGTGATCTGACATGTCAAGAGATCGTCTGACTGCTGAGTCAGTTCACAGTCACATCGTATAAGGCTAATCTAACTATACTATGACTGCTAAGCTATTTATAGGTTTAGGTACTGTCTGGATAGTCTTCGATAACATTACCATCAATGACATCATCTCTGAAGAAGTAGTCATCTAGGAAGAGTGGTTTGCAGATTACTTCTCCTTATTGGTTAAGGTAATAATATATTGGAACTTCATCTCCATCCCACAGGATAGCATCATCTGTCTCATATACTGAATAAGGTGTTGGTGGGCAAAGAAGTGGTACATCATTTTCACTTTCATCGGATTCACTGTCTGCATACCTTCTATAGGTTACAGCACTATGAGTCATGGAGTTGTAGTAAGCTGGCGGCTGTGGTTCATGTTGCTCGTACTCGGGTGGTAGAGTGGTTGGTTCAACTTCGAGGGTTGTCTGAAGGTACAGGTTGTATTCTTTGGTCTTTTCATTGTAGTTGAAGTAATCAGGAGTAAATGCAGGTTGGTATTCGTGCCAGTGGTCATTGTCCCAATAAGTCTCATATGTGGTTATAAACTATTATAAGTTCATTGGCAAGATTGGCAGTGTGATTAGGGTTGGTAGAGATCCTTGGCTTGAGGTCATGTCAGCGTCAGAGGGATCATTGTCTTCTGCTTCATCCTCATCAAAGTAGATTATATCGTAGATGTCCTTCATAGCATATCCAACTTAGGGCATTTGCAGGATGTGGTCATTGGGGTGCGGGAAGGTTCTGTCTGTGGTTTCAACATACTCGAGATACTTGTGGTTGAGTTCTTGTGTCATGTCATCGATTTGGCCATAGGACAGGGTAGCAACCATTTCGCTGGTAGTAACTCGGAGACAGGGGATAAAGGTGCTGTACTCATAGAAGAGTTCTCGGTGTTTTCGGGTGATGAGCTTCTGGTGTTGAGACATCTGGGTAATGTCTGTATCCTGGTGGTGTTCGACCATATCTTCCAGGAGGCGGCCGATCTGGTAGTAGCTTGAGATTTGTCCAATCCGGTGGGCCTCGTTAAGCATATTCAGGGTGTTCCATCAGGCTTCCACAAAGTAGAGGGGTGCTAGGCTATAGATATTCATGAGGGGCAGAGGGGGTGTGGCTTGGTTGACAATGGCATTCCAAATATCAACGCGGATGCGGTTATAGATCTCAGTGGTCATGTTTGTATATTTGGAAGTTGTGGTTATTATTTGTTTTAGTTCTCTATTTCGATGCATCTTGGGACTTAGTATATATACATCTATTCTTGATTGGTAAGATTCCGTTTGTGTGAACCTTGTATTCCATGACTTCATATTGACTCAGCTTTGTATGCTATGACTTCTGTTTGACTCAGCTTCATGATCGCACAGGTGATTTCCAGATTTGTTCAGAGGTCGCATGCAATTTCAGTGGCTTATTAAGAGGGTGACATGTAATTTCTATGGCTTGGAGATTGTGCGCTTACAACTCTCCCCTTCTTAGCTTTCGACGTCCTCATTGGGGCCTTCTAATTTAGTTCTAGTGTTGTTACACTATTTGGGAGGTCAAAAGTCCGGTAAAGTCCATTTTTCCAGAAAGTGACATGCTCATAGTACAGTTGCCTAATACATTAGATTCACACATTAAAGGGTCATGTGTTCAATGCCATGTGCCGGAAGTGATTCTGACGTCATTCACTGCTAGAGAATTTCTTCTAAGGAATCTTCTTAAATGTCTATGCCTCGTTTCCCACCAGTGGTACAGGGAGAATAGGCTGGCTTTTAGTTTTGCTATTTTTCTAGAGAGTTGGTATTCTTGACTTGCTGAGTTCTTGGTTTTTTGTTCATGATAATTATAGTGTTCAGGAGAGTATAATATATAGTATGAGCTGATAGATACAGGAGTGTTCAGATTTTAGTTGTTCAAGGAATCATATTCCTGAACTAAGTCAGTATCATTCTGGAGATTGGTCTTGGGTTCCCATATGCATCATGGATCAGATAATCTTTCCATTTAATGAGATACTCAGGGTGGTTCTTCAGGCTACATTTGTTGAGGATTTGTTCAACTTCTTATTCTTCCTGGTCATTAATAATGACAGGTATAGGTGGTTCTGTAGTTCGGTTTGGGAATAGTTCGTCATCGTTATCATTGTATCACTTGAGACATTATACATTAAAGACTGGGTGAATTTTAATGGTGTCCGATAGCACCAATTTGTAGGAGGTCAGAGAGACTTGTGAAATGACTTCAAATGGTCCAATGAACTTGCTGTTCAGCTTTATAGATGGTCTATGCTTGAGGTTATCAACTCGGTATCCTCAGATGTCTAATAGAACTTTTTCTTCAATATCAAAGGTTTCTTCTTGGTGATGTTGGTTAACATACTGTGACTGTTGTTCTTGAGCTTACGATAAATTCTCAATTGTGATCTGGCTTAGGTTATACATTCAGAGTAAGAATTCTTCAACAGCTTCAACTGTAGAGGGTTCTTCAGTAGTTCAGATGAGTGTCAGAGGAGTGTTTGGATTTTGTCCAGTGTTGGCGAAGAATGGGGTCATTCCAAGAGAGGCTTGCTTGCTATTGTTATAGGCAAACTCAACTGCAGTGAGGTGTTCGTGCCAATCATCTTATCTGTAGGAAACATAGTTTCTTAGCATTTGTTCCAGGATTCGGTTCATTCTTTCAGTTTGACCATCAGTTTTGGGGTAGAAGGCTATAGATAGTACAAGTTTTGTCCCAAGGTATGCATGGAGGGCTTTCCAAAAATGGCTGGTGAATTTCGGATCTCGATCACTAACAATGATCTTGGGAAGACCATGATAGCAAAAGATATTGTCAAACAAGAGTGTAGCTATATCTGGTGCTATCGCAGTGGTGGTGGTAGGTACAAAGTGAGCTTGTTTGCTGAGATAGTCCACAAAGACAACAATTGCATCTTTCCCATTCTTGGTTCGGGGTAGTTGTACAATGAAGTCCATAGAGACTTGTTCCCAATTAGCGGATGGTACTGGGATAGGGTGGAGTAGACTGGGTTTTGCTAGTGTTGAGGACTTGTTGCATTGGCAGGCATCACAGGAAGTGATGTAGGTCTTTAGCTGATCTGCCATGTGGGGCCAATAGAAGTTTTAGGAGATAACTTCATAGCATTTATCAAATCCTAAGTGTCCAGCTATAGGGGCATTATGACATTCGAATAGGATAGTCCTTTGGAGGTCTCAGTTGTTTAGAACATACAATCTGTTCTTGTAGTAGATAGCATTGTCCTTGAGTTGATATTGATTGTATCGGGTATGCTTGTTAGCATCATCACTGTTCAGGATTTCTCAGAGTGCTTGAGCTTTCTTATCATCAGCACATGCTGTGATAATTTGTTCCATGATGGAGTTTGTAACCATGGTGAGAGTTTAGATAACTTCTTCAATGGGTGGTCTGGAGATTGCATCGGCAATAATGTTTTCCTTGCCAGGGCAGTACTGGATTTCATAGTTGAAGTTGGTAAGGACTTTTATCCATCTGGCTTGTTTTTGAGAAAGAGTAGCCTGGGTCTTGATGTTGACTAATAACTTATGGTCAGTCAATATAGTGAAGTATACTCCTTCTAGGTATGGTTGCCATTTGATCAGAGTGTCTATGATGGCTAACATTTCCTTCTTGTGGGTTGCGTAGTTGATTTCGGCATCATTGAACTTGCGGGAGTGATAGGCCACAGGGTGTCCTTCTTGCATGAGTACTGCTCCAAGAGCTAGGTCAGAGGCATCAGTGGTAACTTCATATGGTAGGGCAGGATTTGCTGCTTGGAGTACTGGAGTGGTTATCAAGGCATCTTTTAATGCTTGAAAGGTTATATCTTGTTTGGGTCCCCAATTTGCAAGATTGTTGAAGTCTTTCTCTTGTTTCATGGTCCAGGGTTATTCTTCTTTCTTGCTATGCTTGGTCATTTTGGTAAGGGCAGTGGCAATTTTGGCTAATCCCAGAAATGACTGGAGGTCTTTCAGCTTCTTGGGTCTGGGACAATTCTTGATTGTGGAGATTTTGCTGGGGTCCACTTTGATTCCATTTGGCGTGACGATGTGTCCAAGGAATTGGATTTCTTTCAGGAGAAATTTGCACTTGCTGAGTTTTGCGAAGAGTCGGTTTTCTTGGAGTTTCAGTAGTACTAGTTTAAGGTATTCAAGATGTTCCTCCAGGGTTTTGCTGAAGACTAGGATGTCATCAATGTAGACAACAACAAATTTGTCCAGGTATGAGTGCAGAATGGTATTCATCAGTGTCTGGAAGGTTGCAGGAGCTTAGTTAAGCCAAAGGGTATAACTAGGAATTTGAAATATCCATAGCGAGTTTGGAAGGCTGTCTTATAGATGTCTTCTTCTTTCATAGCAATTTGCCAGTAACCATTTTGCAGGTCAAAAGAGCTCATGAATTGTAGGTTGGTAAGCCTATCAAATATTTCGTCGATTCTGGATAGTGGGCAACAGTTCTTGATGGTCTGTTCATTGAGGTTGCAGTAATCAATGCACATTTGCAGGTCTCCTCCTTTCTTGACAACAAAGAGGACTGGTGCACCATAGGGTGATACACTAGGTCTGATGAATCCTTGTTCCAGTAGTTCATCAATTTCTTTCTTGAGGGCATCAATTTCTCTCGGAGACATGTGGTAGATTGACTTGAAGGCTGGCTTGGTATCTGGAATAGTCTTGATGGTATGGTCTACTGCTCATTTGGGAGGTAGGCCTTTTAGGAGTTTCTTCAGGAATATGTCTTGGAATTTCTGGAGTAGTGGTCTGACACGGCTGTCAACTCTGGAAAAGTCTTCTTCGGAGTTCTCGGGTTCTCCTTTGGATGGACAGATGGAGATAGCAAAGAGAGAGCATCTCTTGGCTAATTTCTTAAGTTGTAGCTTGTTGATGTGGGTAATCTTTGGTCCAGGGTCACTAGTATTGAGTGTGTCCTTTTTGCCTTACAGTTTGAAGTTGTGGTGTCCTTTCTTAATGGTTAGAGAATGGTTTACCCAATCGATCATGGGGTTCTCTTGTTTCAACCATGGAGTTCCAAGGATGATTTCATTGTCAGGGAGTGGTACAATTTGAAGGGTAACATATACTCGATAGTTACCAATTTGGAAGGGTAAGTTGTAGACTTCCTTGCTAATGATATGTGAGGTTCCATCAGCTGTGGCAACTGCTTGAGTTTGTTGTACTGGAGAGGTGAAGACCTTGAGTCTGTTGGCTGTTTCTTCATTGATGAAATTGCCTGAGGTACTGCTGTCTATCATAATCTTGACAGGTGCTCGATTGACAAAAGCTTTAAGTATAAGTAGTTTGTCTGATCTAATGGTGGTAATTTCAGTTATAGGAGCTTTCCTTCTGTTGGTTCTTCTTTGAGCCAGTTCGTTGACATAAGAGAAGCAATCATTAATCATTCGAGAAGAGTACATTCCAATGCCATGGGGGCATCGGCCACTTGGTACATATCTGTCTTCAATTTTCTTGTAGAATTGTTCTTCTTTGTTCATGGTAGGTTGGACAGGGGCCTTGTTTGATGAGCCAAATCCTTTAAATTCTCTGATGGTGGGTAGTAGTTCAGGGACTTCCTTGACTGTCAGAGTTGACTCGATTTTTTTGAATAGGATCTGGGCAATACAGAATCCAATGGAAATCTTGAAGAGTGTCCAACTGTGGTTTTGGATAAGGATAATAATTTCGCCTGTGTAATCTTTGTCAATGACTCCTCCTTCTACTGAGAGTCCTTTCAATGCTAGGCTGCTGTGATAGCATATTCTTCCAACATATCCTTCAGGAATTTGGATACTGATTCTCATGTAGACTTACTTGACTTCTCGGTTAGAGACTGTAGCTTCTTCGGCTGTATACAGGTCATATCCAGCTGCTTTTTGACTTCCTTTAGTTGAGGCCTTAGCAGTTTGTCTTAACTTGACAAAGTCTAGTGTCTTGGTGGTCAGATTGTTGAGGTGGTGCAGAGTGGTAACAGTTGCTCATGTTGCTGTTCAGGGTTTTTGGTTAGGGTAGACACTGGCTATATATCCTATCTTTCAGCAATAGAAGCATGCTCTACTTCTTCTAAGTTCATTCCTTTCACCTTCAGTGAGTTTCTTGAAGGTACTTGGCTGGGTGGGTTCATGATTTCTAGGTATCCATGAAGTAGATATTGAGGGAGCTCGAGATGCTTCATGCTTGGGTTCTTCTTTCTTGGTCCAAGTCTTTTCCTTGTTGTTGAATTGTCTTCAGAGCAGAATGGGTCCAGCTGTTAGGATCCGCTTGACCATAGTCTTGATTCTTACCAGGCACCATTGTTGGTGGTCACAACCAACTGGGCATACTTGTTCTCGGATTTTTCTAGTAAGCCATTCAAGTAGGGCATCAAATAGATGATCTGCTCTGGTACTATTTCGTGCTTCATCATTGGCAATATATCCTAGGCCAACAGTGTTCAGGAGTGACTTGAGTTTTGTACAGAAGGTTTCAAATTCCTCCTTGCCATGTACATCAAATTTGAGGTTGCGGAGTTTTACTCGGGATTCAGCAATCATGGTTTTGCTGCGATATTGAGCAATTATGAGTTGTTTAAGTCGAGGGGCTGCAGGATGCACTTCATATCCTGGGGCATTATTTGCTGCATTCTGAGCAACTACTGCAGGTCGGGTATCCCATGTGAGGGGTTTTTCAGGAAGGGTTCACCACCATTCTTTGGCAGGTCCTCAGAAGAATGTAACAACTCGGCGGACATAGGCTGTAGTGGTAGCAAAGAGTTGTTCTAGAGTGTGGTCTTGATTATTTATCTGAACACAGTCAGCAACTCACTCATTAGTCCATTGATTGGCTTCAAAGTTGGTGTCAACTACACTAATAAAGCTTTGGACTTCTTGTGTAGTACCATTGAAGGTAGGTAGACTCAGATTTTTTGTAGGTCAGGTCTGTTCAGCTAAGACAGTAATGGTTGCTGCCATTATGGCTACCTGGGCTGTGAGGTCTAGAATCTGTTGGTTTGCCATGTTGTTTACTAGAGGTGGTTGGACTGCTGGTAGTGGTGTTACTGGTACTACTTGAGGTACTAATATAGAGTATGATGGGGTTCTTTGGGTCTGTGTAAGTTGCTGGAGTAATAGTTGTGGGTCTGGAGTAAGGGCTTGATAGATGGCTGTCTGTTGCTGTATAGATATATTTTGTCCTGATAGAGGTATGTCTCCTTCGGTGGTATATCTGGGATCAAATTCACTGAGATACTCCTCCTCCTCTTTGGTTTGGTCTCTGTGTACATGGGTTTGCTCGGCGTCAAAGTAGACAGAATCAGTTGTATATCTGATTTCAGATGGACTTAATTCAAAGTCAAGTTCTGGTTTGGTATTGGTTTCGGATTTAGGAAGGGCTGTAGCAGGGCCTACTTCAGGTTTGGGATCAGGTAGTTGATGAAGGGTTTCTCTTGCTTCTTCCTTAAGAATATGGTGGACCTTGCTATTCTGGAATTGGTAGTATAATGCAGTCTTGGTCCTGGTTCAGTGAAAGTTGGTAGAGTTGAGCTACTTGGCTATGGAGGCTTGGGCTTTATGAGGAACTAAGACTAGAAAGACTGCTGCTGGTTGTCCTAGGTCACTCAGATTTGTGGAGCTGACAAAACTCTTATTGAGAAGAGTAAAGAAGGCTTCTATAAGACCTTCTTCATCTTGACTTGCTGGGTGTAGTACAAGGAGTTCGGTGAATAGGTATTCACCTATTTGCTGATTTAATCAGAGTACTTCTTTCTTTGAATGAAGTTTGTCCCACTTGTTGCAGGTGTGGAGGTCAAATTGTCCTTATACATTAGGTTCAATTCTCTCCAGATTGTCAGATGGTTCAGAATAAATTCCAGTTCAGAGGTTGGGCTTTATACCAACTTATAGGAATTCACAGAAGGGTTTGTAGTGGGGTGAGGAAGCATCTTGAAGCGGAATTGGATTATAAACCACTGCTACTAAGTTGTAAGAGAGTTGCTTTTTTAGGGTAACCATTATGTAGTTCTGGAAGGGTTTTCTGGAAGTTCTGGATATTCTGGAAGACTGTTTTCTTATGGTCAAGATCAATTTCATATGGAGTACATCCTCTATGCTTATTGATTTCAAGATCGGGTTGACGTCTCAACCAAAGTCCTTTTTTGGACTAGTTCTGGGTGTTCAGGATTTTCCGTATTTCAGGAAGTTTAAGAAACTAAGACCAGCTTAGTTGAATTGGCGTATCACTGCAGACAATACCCAATTAGGAAATTTCGTGATGGGGTTAGGAGTGGGACCTAACGGGGAGCAGATTTACTTAAGAGTGGTTTGTAGGTTATTAAATAGGTTTATTTGCTATTCATAATATTGCTATACTAGGAGTAGTTGTGTGAAGGGATATTGTGGGAAAGTACTCAGGAGTTGTGTTCGAATTGTTCAGGTCTGAGATTCTGAGGTCTGGGGGAGGGGGTATTTATACTAGTGAGGGGCTATCTGGACTATGCTAGATATGGATATAGCACTAAGTGCTTTGCTGAGTCAAAATGCAGTCATGTAGTACAAGTGTGATCTGATATGTCAAGAGATCATCTGACTGCTGAGTCAGTTCACAGTCACATCGTACAAGGCTAATCTAACTATACTATGACTGCTAAGCTATTTATAGGTTTAGGCACTGTCTGAATAGTCTTCGATAACATTACCATCGATGACATCATCTCTGAAGAAGTAGTCATCTAGGAAGAGTGATTCGTGGATTACTTCTCCTTGTTGGCTGAGGTAATAATACATTGGAACTTCATCTCCATCCCACAGGATAGCATTGTCTGTCTCATATGCTAGATAAGGTGTTGGTGGGTGAAAAAGTGGTACATCATTTTCGCTTTCATCGGATTCACTGTCTGCGTACCTTCTATAGGTTACAGCACTATGAGTCATGGGGTTGTAGTAAGCTGGTGGCTGTGGTTCATGTTGCTTGTACTCGGGTGGTAGAGTGGTTGATTCAACTTCGAGGGTTGTCTGAAGGTACAGGTTGTGTTCTCCGGTCTCTTCGTTGTAGTTGAAGTAATCGGGAGTAAATGCAGGTTGGTATTCGTATCAGTGGTCATTGTTCCAATAAGTCTCGTATGTGGTTATAAACTGTTGTAAGTTCATCAGCAAGGTTGGTAGTGTGATCAGGGTTGGTAGAGATCCTTGGCTTGAGGTCATGTCGGCATCAGAGGGATCATTGTCTTCTGCTTCATCCTCATCAAAGTGAATTATATCATAGATATCCTTCATGGCATATCCAACTTGGGGCATTTGCAGGATGTGGTCATTGGGGTGTGGGAAGGTTCTGTCTGTGGTTTCAATGTACTCGAGATACTTGTGGTTGAGTTCTTATGTCATGTCATCAATTTGGCTGTAGGACAGGGTAGCAACCATTTCACTGGTAGTAACTTGGAGACAGGGGATAAAGGTGCTGTACTCATAGAAGAGTTCTCGGTGTTTCTGAGTGATGAGCTTCTGGTGTTGAGACATCTGGGTAATGTCTGTATCCTGGTGGTATTCAACCATGTCTTCCAGGAGGTGGCCAATCTGGTAGTAGCTTGAGATTTGTCCAATCTGGTGGGTCTTGTTAAGCATGTTCAGAGCGTTCCATTGGGCTTCCACAAAGTAGAGGGGTGCTAGGCTATGGATATTCATGAGGAGCAGAGGGGGTGTGGCTCGGTTGACAATGGCATTCCAAATGTCAGTGCGGATGCAGTTGTAGATCTCAGTGGTCATGTTTGTATATTTGGAAGTTGTGGTTGTTATTTGTTTTGGTTCTCTGTTTCGACACATCTCGGAGCTTGGTATATATACATCTGTTCTTGATTGGTAAGATTCCATTTGTGTGAACCTTGTGTTCTGTGACTTCATATTGACTCAGCTTTGTGCACTATGACTTCTGTTTGACTCAGCTTCGTGATCGCACAGGTGATTTTCAGATTTGTTCAGAGGTTGCATGTGATTTCAGTGGCTTGTTAAGAGGGTGATGTGTAATTTCTGTGGCTTGGAGGTTGTGCGCTTACAAGAAGCTACAGTCTCTAACCGAGAAGTCAAGTAAGTCTACACAGAAATCAGTATTCAAATTCCTGAAGGACATGTTGAAAGAATATGCTGTCACAGCAGCCTAGCATTGAAAGGACTCTCAGTAAAAGGAGGAGTCATTGACAAAGATTATACAGGCGAAATTATTGTCCTCATCTGAAACCACAGTTGGACACTCTTCAAGATCTCTATGGGCTTCTGTATCACCCAGATCCTATTCGAAAAAATCAAGTCAAATCTGATAGTCAAGGAAGTCCCTGAACTACTGCCTACCATCTGAGGATCCAAAGGATTTGGTTCATCAAACAAGGCCCCAACCCAACCTACCATGAACAAAGAAGAACAATTCTAGAAGAAAATTGAAGATGGATATGTACCAAGTGGCTGATGCCTCCATGGCATTAGAATGTACTCTTCCCGAATGATTGATGATTGCTTCTCTTGTGTCAACGAACTGGCTCAAAGAAGAACTAATAGAAGGAAAGCTCCTACAACTGAAATCACCACTATTGGATTAGACAAACTGCTTATACTTAAAGCTTTTATCAACTGAGCACCTGTCAAGATCATGATAGACAGTGGTGCCTTAGGCAACTTCATCAATGAAGAAACAGCCAACAGACTCAAGGTCTTCACCTCCCTGGTACAACAAACTCAAGCAGTTGCTACAGCTGATGGAACCTCACATATCATTAGCAAGGAAGTCCGCAATCTACTCTTCCAAATCAGTGACTATCAAGTACATATTACCCTCCAGATCGTACCACTCTCTGACAATGAAATCATCCTTAGAACTCTATGGTTGGAATAAGAGAACCCCATGATTGATTGGGTAAATCATTCTCTGACCATCAAGAAAGGATACCACAACTTCAAACTGCAAGGCAAAAAGGACCCACTTAACTCTAGTAACCCTGGACCAAAGATCACCCACATCAACAAGCTACAACTTAAGAAATTAGCTAAGAAATGTCCTCTCTTCACTATCCCCATCTGCCCATCCAAAGGAGAACCCGAGAACTCTGAAGAAGACTTTTCCAAAGTTGACAGCCATGTTAGACCACTACTCCAGAAAGTCCAAGACACATTTCTGAACCAAACCACAGAACCACCTGTACCTGTCATTATTAATAACTAAGAAGAATACAAAGTTGAACAAATCCTCAACAAACATAGCCACAAGAACCATCCAAATAGTACACAACACCAGAACAAATTAGAAGGCCCTGATGAGGATGTCAAAAGCTAAGAAGGGGAGAGTTGTAAGCACACAACCTCTAAGCCACCAAAATCGCATAGTATCCTCAGAACTAATTTGGAAACCACATGCGAGACTATAAAACAAGAGATCATCTGGTTACATGAAATATGCCAGCAAGCATGAGAACCCACCACCAAGATACAAGAATACTAGAAGAAGTACTACAACCATAAGACTAACTCTGAACTACTATAACTAGTTTGGTATACTATACTATTACAAAAGAAAACCGAAAGTACCAAACTCAAAGTAAGATAAGAAGAACCCTATCTCATCTACCAAAAGGTTCACAAACTGCACTTATCAACTCAAGACCAAGATACACCATGACTATATAAGACCTCATTACTTAGTGAAAGCAAAATGCATTTGAACAACTCCGTTCACTCTATTTGTGTCACCTCTGTTGGAGAGTGACAGATGCTTCATCTGAACTCAAGAAAGCCAACATCGTCAAAACCAATCTCAAGCCATCCACGTGACAGATATTACTACTAGAAATTGCCTCAGATTATAGAAAATATCATTTCTGAGAGGTTCGAACCCCCAGCCGCGACATTGGGAGTGTAAGCGCACAACCTCCAAGCCACCAAAATCGCATGGCATCCTCAGAACTAATTTGGAAACCACATGCGAGACTACAAAACAAGAGATCATCTGGTTACACAAAATACGCCAGCAAGCACGAGAACCCACTGCCAAGATATAAGAACTAGAAGAAGTACTACAATCATAAGACTGACTCTGAACCACTATAACTAGTTGATGTACTGTACTATTACAAAAGGGAACTGAAAGTACCAAACTCAAATCAAGACAAGAAG